>RJWT010020391.1:0-17994 GCA_004365215.1 Cuniculus paca
GGGCACTGGAAATTGAACTCGGGACCTTGCACTTACCAGGCAGACGCTTATGCCACTGAGCTAAATCCCCAGCCCCAACACACTTCTTAAACTTCATGAACAGGCCTTTTGTTTTCTCGGCTCAACTCTGACCTGTCAAAGCTTTTCCTGTCAGTTGCACTCTGGACTCAGATGTCGCACTTGGGAGCAGGCCTCCACGGTGCTCCCTGGGGCACCCCCGCCACACTCCATCTCTGCCTTCTTGTCAGCCTCACCCCTGCCTGGACCATAGCCGCAGACCTCTGCCTTGATCCATCTTTGTTTCTGGACACACCGAATGCACAGTGGTGAACCCCATCCAAAGCTCTGTGGAGTGGGGTGAAATACAAACAAAAATGCAGCCAAAGAAATGAACCCCAATCTCCCTGATGGGTGTTCTAGAAATTGCTGGGTGGAGTCTTCACTCCTCCTAAGAAATCTGACCTCAGTCCCCCTCACTGTCCCTATACTATGGTTCTGAGGAGCAGCTGGCTCTGCCTTGCACCTGCGGCCCTGCCTTCAGATGGGTTTTCTCTTTCCTTATGTGACTCCTGTCGGACACTGACTCCCCACCACTCCAGGCCAGGCAGGTGGCTTCCCTAAGGTCGTGGGCCTTTGCGCCTGCCTGCCTTCTTCCTTCTGCCCTGCAACAGTCGCTGAAACACGTGCAGGACACTGGTCAGGGAAAGCCTAAGGACAGCAGTGGAAACGTGTGTACAACAGATAGCAAGTGTCACAGGGTCACCCCAGCCTCAAGGGGGCTGTGTTTCTTTGCACCCTAGCAGTGGGCAAAGAACATACCACATGGCGGCCATGGCATGGATGTGGGCTGCAAGAATGACTGGGACATATTGGTCAAATGCCAACAGCCTGAGGGGACACACACTTAGTTCCCAGCCCTGGGTTTCAAGCCACCTCTTGGGTGGATCCTCAGCACGGCTCTAAGTCAACTCAGCCACAAAGGACAGGGTGGTTGATTACTGACCTGTGACCAAATCAAGGAAGTCATGGGTTATTTATGGCACTGAGTGTTTGCAAAGATACAACGTGTTTTTCCAGTAACTACTTGCAAACTGTGAAACAGCACGAATGGCTGTCAACATAAAATTGTTAAGGAATCAGGGTTAAGCTATTTGCTGTGTCCAGAGGACATGAATCCTGGCTGGATTGGCCCTGTCTCTCGTCCCTGCAGCCAGGAGCCAAAACATGCCACTCCAAAATATGTCACTTATAGGCCAGGCGTGGTGGTGCACACCTGTAATCCCAGCACTTGGGAGACTGAGGCAGGAGGATCACTGCGAGTTCAAGGCCAGCCTGCACTGCATAGCAAGCCCGTGTCTCAAAAACAACAAACAAAATATGTCAGCTGTGCATTTGATTATCTTGAGTGGCAGGTGAACAAGAATCAATAGATGCAGAGAGGAAAAAAGCTTGCCCAGGGCTCTCCCTATCTGACCAAAAGCAGAAAGTCCAGATATATGAAGACAGTCACAAATCTCCCCCAGGGAAGGGTTTTGGCCATGGAGAAGGCAGAAAGTCCATGCCAATTTGGGCCTGCACCAAGACCCTTACCTGACAGCCTCCTTGTAGTCTACTGCCCTTGAAAACCTAAATTCTATCCTTCATCTTGTTACTCCTCAAATATTTTCCTTTCCTTTTGTTTTCTTTTCAAGGTGCTAGATGTTGAACCCAGGGCCGCAAGCACACTAGGCAAAGGTTGTACCACTGAGCTACACTCCACCCCTAAAAGCTTTTCTTTTGTCAAGAGGCTATAGATGTAGAAGTTTTAACACTGACTCCGCCCTGCATATGCCCTTGTCCCTGTATAAACATAATGCACACGCTAATAAACTGTCTTTTGCTAGTTCTAGGAGTCAGGGCCCCAGTAGGAGGCCCTAAATGGGTAGGGAAAAGACTTTTTCCTCTCCTTAACACTGGGAAAGCCAGGCATAGTGGTCCCGTAATCCCAGGACTCTCTGGGAGGCTGAGGCAGGATGACTGCAAGTTCAGGCCCAGCCTGAACAGGTTAGTGATTTGTAAGACCCTGTCCCACAGTAAAAACAAATAAAGGACTGTAGATGTAGCTTAGTGTGAAAGCTCTGGGTTCAATCCCCAGCACTACAAAAAATAAAGCAAAAAGAAAAACCCTCTGTACATGCCAAGTTTGTTCTTCAGGGAGATTTAAGAACATATTATGTTGAGTAACAAGAACAGGCTGGAAAGGAAAATTAAGAACATTAAGCTCTTTTGGCAACTAAAAAACAAAAACAAAACAAACAAAAAAACATGGTTGCTGGGGGAATAAAAACAATCCAACCTAGAAAATGAAAAGTACAAAGGAAGCTGGGTGCAGTGGTGCACATCTGTGATCCCAGCACTCGGGAGGCTGAGGCAGGAGGATTACTATAATTTAGTGAAGCCCCGCTTGGGCTACACAGTTAGTTCAAGGCCAGCTTGAATTGCATAGTGTGACCCCACCACCACCACCAAAAAAAAGGTACAAAGGAATCTGCTGAAAATTAGTTGAATTAGAAAATTAATTGAGGAACTCCTAGAGAATCTGAAGAAAAAAGGCAAAGCAATATGATTAATGGGAAAAAAGATGTAACAATGGATTTGGAGTTCTAGTAGCTAAACAATGGTTGTAAAAATAAAGCAATAAGAGGAATCAAGACATTAAAAAATAGAAGACAGTTTTCCTAAACTAAAAAAAAGTGAGTCTTCAGATCAACATGAGCCTAGAAGTAACTGAAAAGAGAAAAGACAGATCCCCGACCTGGCTTTCTCAGTGATTTCCAGGAAGAAAACAACTGTGCATTCTTAGTCAACAAAAACAGTACACACAAAGGAAAACTAGGATTTCACATCCAAGACACCAGAGGCTAGAAATTTATAAAGCAATCTTTACAGTGTTGGAGATGAAATGATTGACAGTGATCCCTGAATTTTACAATTAGCTAAACATTCCATTAACAAAAGAACACGCAAATCAGACACTCGGGTCTCTAAAAGTTAACTGAGAAATAAAATACTTACTGTGGTATTCTGACCAAATGGAAAATACATCAGATAATTCAGGAAAGGGGAGAACGAGCTACAGAAATGTTTTTGTTTATTGTTTGCTTTCGTCTTGTGATCCGGGTGTGGATCCCAGGTCACCCCATCACTGGGGTACATCCACGGACCCTTTCTTTGTCTCAAAAGATCAAAAAGTCTACAGTCTTAGCTACAGCTAAGAAGTTGCACATTGGCTATGAAGCCTAACAATTATTAAGAAAGGTTTACTCTAGAAAATAGCTAACAAAATAAAAGGGAATAAATGATTTTTTAAAAAAAGGTTTAAAAGGCATAAAATTTTGGTTATAACTTGGCACTAAATGCTCACATACTTGAGCTAAATCATAAAATGGTAAGGGGAAGAAGGCAAAAGAAAAACATGCAAAAGATTTCATTCGGAAGGAAAGTTATGCGTACGTGTGTGTACATGTGAGCCTACTTATATACTCATGTACACATCAATATATGAATTTATACATAAAGATTAGAGTTTATCCTTTGTATTGAAGGATTTCACCAACCACGGATTCAACCAACCATAGCTTGAAATAATTTTTAAAAATCGTCTATATTGAAGATGTACAGAATCTTGTCTATATTCCCTACACAACTCAGTGTAACAACTACTCACACAGCATTCACATCCGATTATGCATTGAGTCACCTAGAGTGAACATAAAGTATATGAGAGGTTGTGCTCATATCTGCTGGATTGAGGAAGTCCTGGAACCAATCATTCCCAAATACTGAAAGACAAATGTATTATTATTATTATTATACCAGGAATCAAACTCAGGACTTCACACTTGCTAGGCAGGCCCTGTGCCACTGAGCCATATTCCCAGCCAAATGTATTATTATTATATACAATTATATAGGGTAGGAACATTATAGACAGATAGGTCTAGGTCCTCCAGAGAGTGAAGATAAAAGGTCAAAAAACATACAGCTACGGTTGGAGAATCATCAGGTTGGAGGCTGAGCCTAAAGATAACCATAAAAGGACCAATTGTGCATATTCCCCAACGGGTGAGATAAATGACAACAGCTGGTCTAATAAAGTCTAGCTAAGTGTCAGTCACCTCAGTAGGCAACCAAGACCCTTGGATCCATCACCTACCTGAGAAGTTCTTTGTTGTTTCCATGCCCACTCCCTATGTGATTTGCTTACCCATTGGGTCTATATTATCTAAGCTGCCATACATACAATCTTATTGGTTGATCATAGCTGTAACCCATTTTGCATCCATGAGGTTGTGCTCTCTAAAACTTCCCCTGAGAAGTATGGTCCTGGGCAACCCACTTTCCAGATGTCCCCTCCCGTCCCTCTTAGTCAGAAGCTGTCTGTCCTTCAATATTTCCTACTCTTAACCTCCGTTGTTCTTAGAATTCATTCTTGGATTGTAGAGAACATGAACTTGGTGTATTGGACATCTAACAGGTTGAGAGTTACAGTTCCCTTATATCATATTTGGAGGTTCTGATATCCCTGTGTCATTATAATGTCCAAAAAAAAAGTTTACAAGTTCATTAATGGAGATTAGTGTAAAGTAAGATAAACCTATCAAAGAAATCACACATATTTCACCCAAATTTGATTATTTATGAGTATACTCAACAGTTTAATTAAAATGTTCTAAATGGAATAGCTATGAATTTAAGTAATAGTATATCAGCTGGGTGTGGTGGTGCACGCTTGTAATCCCAGAACTTGGGAGGCTGAGGCTGGAGGATCATTGCAAGTTTGAGACCAGCCTGGGCTACAAAGTGAGTGCATGGCCAACCTGAACTGCATAGTGAGACCCTGTCTCAAAAAGACAAAAAATAAAAATTAAAAAAAAATATATATATATATATCAGAACAAGCAGGGTTTCTCCTTCTGATAATTAAAGTTCCATATAGAAAAACATTTTGACTTAGTGCATCATACTAAAAGGTGAAATTTCAGGATACTCAGAGTGCCAAAGCACACCTATACCTGAGTTTAAAATAAAACAAAATAACAGCAACAACAAAACACTTAATAAAACAGGAATGGAAACCAACTTTCTTAATGTGCTTTTTTTTTTTTTTTTAAATCGCTTACGGAAACCAAAAATATAGCAAACAAGAAAACAAGCTTTTTCAGGAACAAAATAAAGTTCCCTTCTCTAAACACTGTTATACAATATTGTTGGGTGGTCCTAAACAATGAAACAAAGTGATGAGTAATATTGAACCAGGTGTGGTGGCTCACACCTGTAATCCAAGCACTTTGAGAGGCTGAGGCAGGAGGATTGCAAGTTTAAGCTCAGCCTGAGCAATTCAGCAACTTACCAAGATGATGTCTCAAAGTAAAAATAAAATAAAATAAAAAATCAACAGGGCTAGAAATGTAGCTCAGTGTGAAGATTCTGGGTTCAATCTGCAGTACCAACAAAAACAAAAAATGGAAACAAAACAAGACATATCTTAGACATTTGCACTATAGAGGCTCTTACAAAGAGACCATCCCCTAAAAGGGGAAACCCCAGCTGAGGGGCTAAAGAGGCACTTCACACAGGAAAAAACACTAGCAATAGCCAATAAATGGCAATAAGCAGACCAAGAAGCCACTCAACTTTAATGACAAAGAAATGCAAATAAACCAATAATATAAGCAGTTGAGGATTCTGAAAAATCATTCTGGTTATGAGGAAGGAAGCTTAAGAGGTAAGCACACTGTTGGTGATTTATTTTGATGTGTAAAAACTTTAATAAGGTGAGATCCCAGTTGTTGATTCTGTGAAGTACTTCCTGTGCAGTTTGGTTTGTGTTCACGAACAACTCTGCCTATCCCTACATCTTCAAGGTTTGTACTGACCTCATCTTTTAGTGCTTCTATTTTAATATTTAGACCTTTGATCCATTTTGACTTTAGTGCATGGTGATAGACATGGGACTAGTTTTAGTCTTCGCATGTGGAAAGTCAGTTTTTCCAGCACCATTTATTAAAGAGGCTATCTTTCTTCCAGTGAACATGTTTGGCCCCTTTGTCAAAGATAAGGTGGGGCTGGGGTTATAGCTTAGTGGCACAGTGCCTGCCTGGCAAGTGTAAGGTCCTGAGTTTGATTCTCGGTTCAAAAAAAAAAGTGACTAAATATGTTTGTAGTTGTGTCTACTTCTTCTAATCTTTTCTATGGGTCCTCAGGTCTAGTTCTTTTGCCAGTACCATGCTGAGTTTATCACAATAGCTTTGCAGTATAATTTCAAGTCAGGGATTGTGATGCCTCATGCCTTATCTTTGTTGCCCAGGACTGCCTTTGCTATTTTAGGTCTCTGTTTCCAACTGTACCTCAAAGGACTTCTATCTAGAACATATGAAGAATTGGAAAAAACTCAGACTCCCCCAAATTCATAGATCTGATCCAAAAATGGGCATCAGAGATGAAAATACACTTCTCAGATGAAGAAATACAAATGGCAAGCATATAAAAAAATTCAACATCATTGGTCATTTGAGAAATACAAATTAAAACAACACTGAGGTTCCATCTCGCCCCAGGAAGAATGGCTATCATCAAAAAATCAACCAATAACAAATGCTGGTGGGGCTGTGGAAAAAAAGGAACCCTTCTCCACTGCTGGTGGGAGCGTAGACTGGTACAACCACTGTGAAAATCAGTGTGGAGATTCCTCAAAACACCAGGATTAGAGGTCCCATTCCACCCAGCTATTCCCCTTCTGGGTATTTCTCCAGCTGAATTTAAAAACATCATACCACAGCAATATATGTGCACCCATGTTTATAGCAGCACAATTTGTAATAACTAAATCTTGGAAACAACCCAAATGCCCATCAACCAAGGAATGGATTAAAAAGACATGGTATTTTTATATTTTTTTTATATATTAAAAAGACATGGTATTTTCAACTATAAAGAATAAACTTGAAGCTTTTGTAGGTAAATGGATGCAACCAGAGTTCATACACTTTTTTTTTTTATGAGCAGGATATATTTATTGAGAGAAAGAAAGCTTCTGTCTGAGAGATGGAAGAGGCCCAGAGTAGGTTGCCTAGAGTTCATACTCTTATGTGAAATAAATCAGACCCACATGTGTAAACATCATATTGTCTCCCTAGTGTACGAAACTGAAAAAGTAAGTAAGATCCAAAATTTACAATATATATTGTGAAGGAAGAAACAGCTCAAAAGTAAAGAAAACTGGGATGCATAAAAGGATAAAAGAAGGAAGGGAAAAGGGAAAAAAATATATATATAAAAGATAGCTAAGATAATTATACTACTGATATCTCAGTTCATTAAAAAATTATTTGTGCTTATATTTGATCAATTATGCATGTCTATATCTTGTCATCTGAGCAACTACTTTGAAGATAACAATACACAATATATTAACCATGGTCAATTTCCTATTATCTTTTAAAAATTCTGTATCTTTGTTTTTACTGTTTCTCTTTAAAATAAACTGAAAAAACAAAAAAAAAAGGTAAGCACAGAAAGTTGAGAGTCAAACGGGCCAAGAACACCTCCTATTGACTGCAGGGAAGCACTAGAAAGCCTCTGGAATGGGCCACCTATTTCCCAGTGGTGAAAAGTTCACTCGTGCGCGCTATCTTCCTAGCTAAAAGGGAAACAAGACCTTCCGGGGCTATCCATCCTATCTGTGTGTCACGTTTCTGAAAAGAAGTATTCCGAACTCTGGAGTAAAAATGGCTGCTGAGGGGGAGGGGGAAGGGGAGGGAATTAAACAGCAGTGGAATGGGAGACCCTGCTCTTTGTGTAAACTTTGTGAATTACATAAATTGCATTCTCTATTTAAAAAATGAAATTAAAATCTGTTTAATAAAAATAAGCAGGCTTAATTTTTTTCTTTTCACAGACATTCCCAGAAAGCACTGCTTATTGTCATTTAGACTTTTCAGATAGAAACTACCTAGCTCCATCTGATCCTAGAATCCAGTCTTAGAATGTGATCCTTAGAATCCAGTCTGACTGAGAAGTCCCTACTGGGGTTTATGGAAAATTGAACTGTAAGACTTCTAAAGGCATGCAGTGACATGTATCAAAATGTACAAGGTCTGTTTTTGAGACAAGATCTCATTATTTGATTCAGGCTAGCCTTGAACTCACTATAAAGCTGGCCTCAAACTCCCAGCAATCCTCCTGCCTCAGCCTCCTTAGTGCTGGGATCACAGGTGTACACCACTGTGCTCTGCTCAGAATGTACAATTTTTAGCCGGGCCTGGTGGTACGCGCCTGTAATCCCAGCACTCGGGAGGCTGAGACAGGAGGATCGTTGTGAGTTTGAGACCAGCCTGGGCTACAAAGTAAGCTAAAGGCCAGCTTGAACGGCATAGTGAGACCCTGTCTCAAAAAGACAAGGACCGGGGATTTACCTCAGCGGCCTAAGCGCCTACCTGGTCGTGAGTTTGATCCCTGATGCCTCACAAAAAAAAAAGTACAATTTTTTTTGGCCATCTACCCCACAATGGTAACACTAAAAAAATGTACTCTAAAGAAATTACTGGGCAAGGTTGTTTTGCAGAATTATTTACTACAAGGGGTATTGGAGACTCCAACTGGAATCCACTTGTGTGGAGACAGGTGGCATCAACTGGAGTCACTATCATGTGTGCTGCAGGTCCGTGGGCCCTATGCCAAGTTGTAGAGCCCAGAAACCAGATAGTCTCTGTGTCTTTGCTCTCCCCATCTCTCCCTGGCTCGGGGTCGCGCACTCCACCCTGGGCACCCACTCACCTAGTCTGTGTGGGGGTGCGGTGGCTGGGGTTGGAACAGAAGATGTTGTTGGACTTGCGCGTGCCGTCCAGGAACTCGTGCGCTGAGTGCTGGCGGAGCTCGGCCAGGGGCCGCGCCTCGTGCTTGAGGAACCACTGGTGTGCCTCAAAGCACTTGGCGCACAGCAGCTGCTCACACTCGAAGCACCAGAAGTCGGCCAGCTCTTTGCAGCGGGTGCAGGCGGCCCGCGCGTTCATGATCTGTCGGTACAGCGTCAGGCGGCGCTGCAGGCTCTCAAAGAACACGTTGTCCAGGACGGGAACAGAACCCGCCGGCTGGGGCACCTGGCAGATCGGACACTGCAGGCCTGGTGCCTCTAGGCATGCCGAGCACAGCGTGTGCAGGCAGGGAAGCAGCTTGGGGCACTTGGCTTGGGTCTGGCAGCCCTGGCAGTTCAGGAACTGGAACTCATCCTCCATGGCTTCCTGGGGATTCAAAGAGGGGGAGGTAAGGCCCTAAGAGGTTCCGGCAGCCCCGACCCATGGCACTGCCAGTTAGCCTCAGCTGGAGTGAAATCTAGCATCCCGTACTAGGCAGATGATGTAAAATCCCAGCTCAGCAACACCCCAACTCCACATCTGCTCAGGACCTCCAGCTCCCACTGCATAGTTAGTTAAGCATCTACTTCCCTGATATCAGTCACAGACCTGCACCTTGAGAGACGAGTGTATAGGATACACGCCTGCCTTCAAGGAACTGGGTGTGAAAAGTAGCTTGATAACTGCCAACCTCATGCACAACATTGAACAGTCAAGGGGGAACTCAAAAAGTTAAATGTAGAGCTAGCATATGACCCAGCGATTCACCTAGTAGATATAATACCTGAACGGACTGAAAACTGGGATTTGCTAATGCTGCACGTATGCTGGGAGCCACTGAAGCTGGAAATTGAACACACGTGCAGGGCTGGCATGGCCAGGGCAAGGCCAAATGGAGAACAAAGGCCTCAAAGGACAAGATAAGGCCACAGCTGAGGACACCTGGCTCCAACCCCAGTTAACAAGATAGAGACTGTAGCTGTAGGTATTTCACTCCTGTAGTGAAAGTCAACCTGAGGATTTTCCCCTAAGATACTTCTCCTAAATTAACATAATCTGTTACTTGGAAAAGTTCTTGAACCACTCCCAAGATCCTGCTCAGTTTCCTGTGTTTTCCACTGTAATCCTTTCATTGTTTGAAAACTAAATACATTCCTGTCTCAGTCCCCAGAGTCTCGAACTCTGTTAGAGGGTTTTGACCCTCCTGGAGCCCTAAAATCATACCACTTGTCTCATTTATTTAAGCCTTCACCATTCACTCGTTGGGGAGATTGGGGATCTTGGCCAGGTCCCCAATACACATAGCAGCATTAGATAGAATACCCCCAGAGAACCGAAAACAAAGACGCAGACACTTGTATTCTAATGTACTCTAAAATGCAGGTAGCAGCATTAGTCACCATAGCCAGAAAGAACCAATGCACGTGTCCACGAGCAGAGGAAGATGTAGACAAATTTTGGTCTCCACACAGGATGGGATATTATTCAGCCTTTGAAAGAAGAGAAATGTCGATACATGCCACAAGACGCTAAGACTTCATGCTGAGTGGACTAAATCACAAATAATAACCATAGGATTCCATTTATATGGAATCGTCAGGTTCACACACAGAAAAAGAAAAGGTTATCAGGAAATGAGGTGCTGGAGTCTAAAGAGGAAGCATTTCCGAGGTGTTGAAAAGGTACCGGAAATAGCGAGTTTACACGCAAATGTGAATGGACCTAACACCACTGAATGGCACACTTAGACACGGTTAACATGGTAACAGTCGGTACGTGTGTTTTACCACCACCACAAGGAAGTCCCCAAAATGCTCACTACAGTACCTGGTGAGTGAAAGTGCTCATTCATGCTAATTAGTATTGATTAGTAATATTATTCTCTGCTAATAATCAAAATTATAGCTACACGGTGCAACTCGTGCCTTCTTCATGAAGGGGAGCAAACTCTTGGCAGAACACAAAACCAAGAGGAGCTATGTGGCTCCTTTTGGGATGGGGTGCTGGGTGCCCGAGGCTAAGGCAAGACTTCCAGGAGGGCAACCTAACAAGCCCTGAGGGGTGCGGAGTGGCCTGGAAGGGGTTCCACGGGAAGGACTGGGAGAAGCCACAGAAGCTGTACGGAGGCCTTCGTCCAAGTACATCTCTAGCCCGGTCCACAGGTCTCCATTTCCGGGCTAGGAACTTGGGAGCTCTGGTTTTGCCATGCTTGAGCAGTGCCCCTTGCTCCAGGCTGTGGAGCAGGACGCCACCTTCATTCCTCCTAAACTCTGGCCCTGTATCTGGGGCAGGGTCAGAAGGCAAGGCTCAGGGTGGGGGAGAGCCTGTTCCGGCTGCCCAGCGCAGACCCTTGGCCCCTTCTGGCCCCCTTCTGCTCTGTCCTATCCACTCTGCCACTCCTCCAGCCAGTAGGGTCAGGACCCTGGTGTGTGGCCTTCTTGCTGAGTGTTACTTTAAGGCACTTCGCCACATTCTCCACAATGAGTGACCCTGCCCAACTCTCCCGCCACTGCACACCAATAACGCCTAAACCCCTTGTCCCCAGACCCATTAGTACCTCTGCTGGGCTGTGGCTGTGGCTGGGGCTGGGGCTGGGCTGTTGGCTTTCAGAGAGGGCCTCCGGGGGCGGCATGGTGGGTGAGCTGGGCGGGTCAGGGTCCTGCTGGAGGCCTGGAGATCTGGTGGCTTCAGGTTCCTGCTGCATGGAGGCCAGCGCAGTTTCGATTCTCTGCTTAGATCGGCAGGGCGGGAGGATGACTAGGAGCCAGATGAGTCGCCGGAGCTGTCCAGAAGGGAGGTGCCTGCTCAGGGCCCGCCTCCTGAGAGGAAGTGAAACAGGCAGGGCGGGCCTGGAGGTCGAGACGGTGCATTTGCAGAACATGTCAGATCATGGAAAGGGGGGCTGAGCTGCTTGAGAAGGGAAGAAGCCACGAACAGCTTTGAGCCCGCCCTAGCTGGGACCAGACACAGAGGTGAATCACACACAGCCCCTGCTTTCAAAGAACCTGATCTAATGGAAGAGCTGACCCCCAGAAAAGGAGCCTTTCATGAAGTTTTGGGACTGGCTGCAAAGGAGACCCCTCAGTTGGGATTTGTGGGAGCAGTGGGAATTCACCAGGGATTCTGGAGTGGGGGCCACTTTAAAAGGAGAAACCGGCATGTACAAAAGGCACGGGGCTTTGCAATGGGACAGCCCATTTGGGAAGGGGTTTAGGCTCTTTTCAGACTGAAGAGGGGACTCAAATGTTCCCGGGTGAGATTGTAGCTAAGCAGTTTGGACCCGTTATGGAGGTGACAGTGAGGGATTTGGATCTGGGGAACCACAGGATCAGCTCTGCATGTTGGGACAGTCACTCTGACAGCCTTGGGACAGGGGACCTAGTCTAATAGATTGGATGTAGGATGCAAAAGACCCTGAGGCAGAGACTGGGAGGACAGTGACTAGAGATGAGGGGACAGGATGATGGGTTGGGTGGCAGGAAGGGAGGTGAATAGTCAGAGTGGGGACAGTGGGGATAGCAGGCCAGCAGGTTGGAAGAGGGTGAAGACACAGCAAGTAGCCGGGTGCGGTGGCTCATGCCTGTAATCCCAGCACTTGAGAGGCTGAGACAGGCAGATCGTGAGTTCGAGACCAGCCTAGGCTACAGAGTGAGCTCAAGGCCAGCCTGAATGGCATAGTGAGACCCTGTCTCAAAAACAGGGCTGGGGATCTAGCTCAGCGGTCTAAGCGCCTGGCCGGCAAGCACAAGGTCGTGAGTTCAATCCCCAGTGCCCCCCCCAAAGACACAGCAAGTTAAAGGCTTGGCTCATGAAATGCAGGCTAGACCCCAGCTATAGGGGAGCCATACTGGGCCAGAATCCCTAGCTTCAAACTTCAAACCATCGCCATCACTGTGCTAGTTTGTGTGCCCCTTCTGTTCCAAGGTGGGACAAACTAAAAGGGGATGGTGGCAGGGCCTTGCTCATGTAACGCTAACTGCCTGCAGCGCCTGTGTCAGAATGGGGCTGGAGAGAGAGTCAACATCTGGGGGCCCAAGAGGTCTGGGGAGCCTACCATCCCGCCATCCTGGCCAGCACCTCCCAGCATCCAGAAAATCAATCCACCGGACCAGGAAAACCCAAACATGATGGGCAGCCATCTGCACAAGAGACCTAGAAATGGGCTATGATGGGGAGTGGAGCTGAGGGAACTGAGGAGTTGGAACTGGGAAAGCTTTCTTAGTTTCTTTGCTCAGTGAAAGAAAGCCAGCCCCAATAACATCCTGTTGGAGGTCAATGCTTCTCGGGTAAAATGTTTACTGTTTGTGATGTCTGAGGACCTGTCCTGGCAGAGTTCTGCACTGGGCTCCCTGAGGGATCTACATGCACTTTCCCTCTGTGTGCCTAAATTCAAGCCTTTCTGCTCCACCTTGTTCACAGTGAGCTGACAACATATGACACAACGAACAGGTACTGAGATCTGCCCCGTGACAGCCTTGTTTGCTGCGCTGTGGGGACACAAGGAGGAATTCTTTGCTAGCTACAAGGAAATATAGCCCTGGAGAAACCCTCAAGTCCAGGATGTGAGTCTGGAGAGGGGGTGCTGATAACCTCATTCCCTTGATCCTGAAGATGTGGCTACTGAACAGCCTCTTGGGAAGCCCACCATCCCCTCTCCTTCTAAGTTAGGTGAGAGCGGGGACAAGAGGCCAATGACCCCTGTAAGCTCGCCAGAACACAGATCTCTCGCCCACGCCCACGGTTTGGTCCTCCGGGCGCAGGTGGCGCTGTGGGCGGCGGGTGCGGCCCGGCCGGCTTCCTGCTCTCACTCCTGCCTGCGGCCGCGGGTGAACCCGGAAACGGCGGAGTGGAAGCGGCGCCCCCGGGCCCGCTCGCTGCGCAGGCGCTGGGCGTGGCTCCCATAGCAACCATGCTAGACCGGGCTGGGTACCGCGCGCTGCCCCTGGGCGATTTTGACCGCTTCCAGCAGTCGAGCTTCGGCTTTCTGGGCGCGCAGAAGGGCTGTCTGTCCCCGGAGCGGGGCGGCGTGGGGCCAGGGGCCGGTGAGTGGCCCCCAGCACGGCGGGCCCGGGAGACTGCGGTACCCCCAGGCCCAGTCTCTGCCTCTTGGGCGTCCGAGGGCTGCGATGTACGGTGTGGACAGGGGCCTGCAGCTCCAGAGCCCGCGGGGCCCCCGTCTCCCCGAACCTCACCCCAGCACGTTTCTCTGGCCGGGCAGAGGCCTCGAGTTTCCTTAAGCATCGAAAGAAAGCCAGGTCTAGGCAGAGCAGGTCACCAGCACCTACGGGTGCCTCCCTGTTGGCTGGTGAAGATGCACAGAGCAGAAAGGCAGGCCTGCAGCTGCCGGTTGTGCCTGCCCCGATCCTATCTTGCCCCAAAGCCTCCTGCAGCCCCTTTAGCCCAAGCCAGGTCCCTCACGTCCCAGCCGGACCCTGGAGAATCTGGGCCCTCCCTGCATGGATGACTACCCAGTCCAAGGGTTCAGCCAGGCGGGAAGCAGAGTCCTGATGCCCTGGGGCTTGAGGTTCTAGAAGGATGAAACAGAGGCTCTTTGCTGCTTGTTCAGGATTGAAAGGAGAAGGGGGGGAAGAGAATAAGCTCATGCCTGATTCTGGGGCTGTGTGTCTGTCCACTTCCATCCTGGGCTCCTGGATCTCTCTTTGGCCTGAATGAGACTTAAGTCCCACCCCCAGTTGCTTGAATTGAAATATAAACTTTCGATGGCATAAAATGGGATGAGGACTAGAAAAGAACATAGACCCATCTCTGGCTCCTGTTAATAGGCAATTTAATGGTGTACGCTGTAGCCTAAGGCATCATCTCCATAAGGAGCCCTCGAAAGCACATATCTGGTGCTATTGGTGGAGGAGGGATGTGTTATTCCAGCAGTATTCAGTTTAATGCAGCATGTGTGTTCATGGATGTCCAGGCACTTCCTGCTCTGTGCCAAGCATGTGTAGGCAAATAAAAGACGGGGCCCTGAACCTGCTCAGTGAGGAGAGCCTGGTAGGAACTGAATTCTTGGATTCCGAGGCTGTTCCTAGCAGAGAACAAGGCCTTGGTGAAGGTTGTTGTGCTTTGGACATTTTAGTTTTGGTGTGGGGACGACAGAACCACTCCTGATGTCCACCTTCCCAGAGATATGGGCATAGTAGGCAAGGAGCTAAATTGAGAGCTTAATGGAAGGAAGGGGAAGGTGGATGATGGGTGCTCACTGTACTTGCAGCTGCTCTGCCAGGCCCTCCAGTGCCATGACTGCTCTGCTGTCTTGCCCCCAGATGTGCCCCAGAGCTGGTCCTCCTGTCTCTGCCATGGCATCATCAGCTTCTTGGGGTTTTTGCTGCTGCTGCTCACCTTCCCCATTTCTGGCTGGTTTGCCCTAAAGGTAAGGCTGGCTGGCACAGCCCAGCATGGTCGGGTTACATCGAAAGCTCTAGAATGGATGCATAAATTCCCCGTATTCTGTACTCTGCCCTAAATGTTATACCTCTCTGAAATAGGCAAGGGAAGTGCCCACCTATGAGCTTTTCTGTTGCTGGGACAAAATATCTGTCATAGTCAATTTCAAGGAGAAAAGGATTTTGACTCAATTTCAGAGGGTTCAGTCCATGGTCAGCTGGCTCCAAGGCAGAAACATCATGGCAGAAGGGCATGGGGGAAGAAAGCTGCTCACTTCATGGCAGCCAGGAAATAGAGGGCAAGAGTCAGAGAAGGGAAGGGGCTGGGACAGGGTACAAGCTGGGACTGATCCATGGATGAGGATAGTGTCCTTTTGAGCCTAGTTACCATCCGAAACTTTTCAGGTAAGGATACTGAAGCCCATACTTATCCAGGGTCATCCTGGGATCCAGGAAGGAGTAAAAACAAGTCTTTCCAAACTCCCAAGTCCTGGGATCTGGACACAGGTATCCTGTCCAATCATCCTCCCTTTGGGTTAGGCCAAATTAGAAATCAGAACATCCAACTTGCCCAGGAAGATCATGTGTAGTAAGAAATCGGGGCTCGTTTTCAACAAAGGTGGTGCAGGCAGAAAAAGAATGACTGATAGAGCTGTAGTTCAGCATTTCAGCTAAAAGTAAGCCCAGGCTTTATCTTTTGTAGATCCCTAGGCCCCTGTTGCTTTAGAAAGCCTCTGGTTTGGATGTTCTGGAAGGGAGTCCTTGGGTCGTCCTGGATCCTAGTTCTGAAAGGCCACTGAGACACACGCTGTGTGACCCTGGACAAATCGCTTTACCCTTCGGTTTGAACATAGCTTTGTCTTTCAGGGCCTTAGGGATCTGAAGTTGGCAGAGCCTTTGCTCAGGTGTTGTAAGAGCTGCCCAGCCTCTTCCTCAAGGAATTCACAGGGAGATGGTTTCCTGGTAGGAGTCATGGCTAGCTTCCAACCAGAGATGAAGTTTTTCGAGGGGCGACACCAACACAATGGGCTTTGGAGTCATTCAGACTGCATTCACATCGTGCCTGTTTCCTGCAGGGGCTGTGTGATTTTGGGGCACCTCTTCTGAGTCTTGGTTTTCTCATCTAGAAACAGCTAAGGATACTGAATTGTGACCAAGGAGAAGGGGACAGGGGAAGGAGGGACCTGGGCAAATGTCATTGGCCAGCCTAGGCCAACCACTTCCAGCCTTTCTCTTTGCCATTTGAACAGATCGTGCCCACCTATGAGCGGATGATCGTGTTCCGTCTAGGCCGTATCCGCAGCCCCCAGGGACCTGGTATGGTTCTGCTCCTACCCTTCATAGACTCCTTTCAGAGAGTGGATCTGAGAACACGAGCCTTCAATGTCCCTCCTTGCAAGGTAAGGGGCTTTTAGCCTGATATAGTGGTGCACACTTATACCAGTGCTCTGGGAGGCTGAGGCAGGAGGATCTCAGTTGGAACCCAGCCTGGTCAGTTAAGCAACTTCACAAGACCCAGCCTCAAAATAAAAAGGGTTGGGATGTAGCTTGGTATGAAGGCCCTGAGTTCAATCCCTAGTACCTGTATGTGTGAAAGGCTTCTCGGCTGCCTCGCTGGGTGGAGAGTGGGGTTTGTGCTGAGTGTACTGTGGGTACTGACCTGGTGGCCGTCTGGGGAAGTGGGGTAGAAGAGACTGAAAAGTTGAGGCGGAGGCTGAGAGGGTACCCTTGCTCCATACCCCTGACTGCATATCCCTGGGGCCACCATTTGGCCTGTGAGCAGCTCAAAGTCCGGTGAGTGGGTCATGCTGATGGCCCCTGCGACCCTAGGCCCTGAGCGCCTTCTCTCCTGGCTGCCCCACCAGCTGGCCTCCAAGGACGGGGCTGTGCTGTCCGTTGGGGCCGACGTCCAGTTCCGCATCTGGGACCCGGTGCTGTCAGTGATGACCGTGAAGGACCTGAACACGGCCACGCGCATGACGGCCCAGAACGCCATGACCAAGGCCTTGCTCCGGAGGCTGCTGCGGGAGATCCAGATGGAGAAGCCTAAGATCAGCGAGCAGCTCCTGGTAGGCGGCTTCTCCTGAGGGAAGGGCTGGGCCGCTGGCATCAGGCCTGGCTTCCCTGCCCTGCCCTGCCCTGCCCTGCCCTGGTTATTTTGAGCAAGGGCCAGATGGCTCCAGGTGTCAGTTGACCACGTGTCCCTAAAGTGTAGCCAGGCTCGAAGAACTGAGATTCTGGGTGGGGCTGTGCATTAAAGCAGGTGCAGACCACAGCCACCATAGCCCAAGTGTCCCCAAGAAGGCAAAGTGCCTGGTGGAAATTCTCGGGACCCTGCCTCTGACTCTGGGGTTTCACCCTTGACTGCTGCTGCTGCTGCTGCAACCTGGGACTTCAGGGACGCTGTGTGTTATGTGCTGGGTAGGTGTGGGGGAGAGGCAGGGCCCCCAGCTACTGCTGGGGAGGTCCGTGAGGACACTCGGCTCCCTTCCCTGATTTCGTGCCTGTCAAAAACTGCCTGGAGTTCACCTGACTTCCTGTCTGCCACCAGCTGGGGTAGAAATGAGTGCACCCGTGGTGGCCTGTCCCTCACTGCCGTGCTTAACTTGTACTTGTCCTCCAAGGGCTATGTGGGTAAAGTGCTCCCCACCTGTGATTTCCCCAGGGGAGCTGTGGTTGGGGAGATCCTGCAGATCTCTCAT
>RJWT010020392.1:0-17991 GCA_004365215.1 Cuniculus paca
ACTCTGCCTCAGCCTTTGCTGACTGTTTGTTTATGCCTCCATAGTGTTTGCCAAGAACTTCCGCGTGGCCGCTGCAATGAAAACATCTGTGCTGCTCAGCTGGGAGGTCCCTGACTCCTATAAGTCAGCTGTACCCTTCAAGGTGGGTAAGAGCCACAGCCAGCCCAGACCAACACTCATACCTCCTGCTGGGCGCTGTCATTCCAGTCCCAGCCCACGCGTGCATGTGTCTGTGACCTGGGGTCTGGCTGTGCACATGCCGTGCCTGCAGGTACTTGGTCAGGAGCCTCATGGAGAGGCCTTGCCATACACTTTTCCCATTCCCTGCAGATTCTGTACAATGGGCAGAGTGTAGAGGTAGACGGGCACTCGATGCGCAAGCTGATCTCAGACCTGCAGCCCAACACAGAGTACTCATTTGTGCTGATGAACCGTGGCAACAGTGCAGGGGGCCTACAGCACCTCGTGTCCATCCGCACAGCCCCGGACATCCTGCCACACAAGCCACTGCCTGCCTCTGCCTACATAGAGGATGGCCAGTTCACCCTCTCCATGCCCCCCGTGCAGGACCCCTCACTGGTCAGGTGTGCAGAAGAGGCTGGGTAAGGACTGGGACTGCGGCTGCTGGCGGTGGCAGTCCTGATTCCTGCTTTGCCCACCCAGGTGGTTCTACATTGTGGTGGTGCCCATTGACCGCGTGGGCGGGAGCGTGCTGGCACCGAGATGGAGCACACCAGAGGAACTGGAGCTGGACGAGGTGCCTGGGGAGGGGACCAGCTCCAATGCCAGCGCCTGGCAATAGTCTGCAGTAGCTGACACTCTTGAGTGTTGCCCCAGTGGACTCCCCAATTGAAATCACTGTCTGACTGCTCTGGCTGGCTGCCTGCTCTCTCCCTAGAGAGGGACTCTGAGGGGAACCCCTGGGAGTGTTCAGAGAACTCCTGCAGGGCTTATGGAGAATTCCCAGAGGTGCCAGCAAGAATTCCCTTGGGTGGGGAGCAGTGGAGACATTTGTAGCACTGGAGAGGCCCAGGCCCTATGGACTTAGAAGCGTCTCCTGGATACAGAGGCGGTAGAGGGGCCGGAGTGAGCCTCCTGGAATGTGTGGAGTCTCTGTCCTCACAGGTAGGGTGAAAACTGCCTTTCTAGTTAGGATGAATTTGCCCACAGGCTTCTTCTCACTGAACGGTGGGAAAAATGGTATTGCAAAGGTGGCATTATTCTGTAGGAGAAGTGAGCAGGCCAGCCTTGGGTCCCTGACATGGAAGGTAATGTCCCAGACCACAGCCCCAGGGCAGCACGCTCCAAGGCCCTGTGTGACTCCATGTTCTGTTCTCTCAGCTTCTGGAGGCCATTGAGCAGCGTGGTGAGGTGCGGCGGCGGCGGCGGCGGCGGCAGGCAGACCGGCTGAAGCCATATGTAGCAGCTCAGATGGATGTGCTCCCTGAGACCTTCACTCTGGGGGACAAGAAGACCTACCTTGGCTTCTACAACCAGCCCCTCTCTCCAGACCTGAGTTACCAGTGCTTTGTGCTCGCTTCCTTGAAGGAACCTGTGGACCAGGTCTGCATAAGTTAGCTTGACGCTCAGCAACCTGAGACCCCAGACCTGACCCAACATAAACCTAGTCTTAAATACTACGGGACCCCAGGTCCGTGTCAGCCTGGGGACTCCAAAATCCCCAGCCTGGGGGCAACCCCTAAGACCTGTGTTACATATCCCAAGACATTAGGCCCCAGGATTCAGGAGGCCAGACCTGATTTGGCCCCATAGACCCAATCTTGCTGAACAACCTCAGGTCTGACTCTTAGGATTTGGGAGACCAGGCCCAGGCCAGCCCATGTAACGCAGCCCCAAAGCCCTCTTTCCAGGTGCAATAGATGGAAGATGAGGGGGTCTCACACTGAGCTTACTGTGCTGTTCCTCCACTGGGCCACAGAAGCGCTACGCCTCCAGCCCCTATTCGGATGAGATTGTAGTCCAGGTGACACCAGCCCAGCAGCAAGAGGAACCTGAGATGCTGTGGGTGACGGGCCCCGTCCTGGCAGTCATTCTTATCATACTCATTGTCATCGCCATCCTGCTCTTTAAGAGGTGAGTGCTGTGCTCAGGGCTCTGGGGGACAGCACTTACCTACCTCTTGGGCCCTGTGTGGGTACAGTATGTAATGTGTAAATGCAACCATCCCAGCTGGGCCATGGGCACAGTAGAAGCCAAGACCAGCAGAAGCAGTACTCAGGTGTGCATCTGCGTGTGCACGTGTGTGTCAGTCTGATGGGGAAACCTGTGTGTGTGTGTCAGCCTGGGTGTAGAGGGACCAGGCTTCCCAAAGAGTTGTTTGGTGTGCATTCCCAGGTGTGTCTGTCTGTCTCTGTTTTTATGACTCTGAGTGTGTCTGTCTCATTAGCGTCCAGACACCATCCTCTTCAGATTCCCTAGTTTAGGTACTTCCCTCCTGCCACTATTCCTAGCTGGTTCCCGGACCTCAGTCGCCTGCTTAGGCCTAGAGAGGTGTAGACCCCATTGCAGGCCCACTTCCCACAGGTAATCACTTAGCAGACCATCATGGAAGTCCCATTGTACCCCCACATAGCGATAGCTGTCTCAGCATCTGTATGTCTAACACATACAGATGCAGCCCCCTGATTGTCTGCCTCACATCTTCCAAGGTATTTCTAGAGATTTAACTTTATCAACCTCACTTTAAAAACTTTTTTGATGACTCCCAGCATGAAGCCCAAACTCTTCAGCCTGACAGCAGTGCCTGTGTAGCCTGGTCCCTGCTCCATCCTTGACATCATTGTGTGGAACTAAGGCAGTTCCCAGGCAGGTGGAGGCTGAGCCTTCCTCTGTTCTGCACCTCTCCCTTCTATACCCTCCTGGCAGCTGCATCTTTGTCCTTTCTCTGGCCCCCATCACTTAGCACAGCACTATATCCGCCCCAGAATGTTCCACTGGACTCATGCTGGTCCTGCAGCCAAGTGTGTTAAGTGTCCAGCTCCCAGCACAGGGTCAAACACAGAAGCTTGTCACAGAGCACCTGGCAGACGAGTGCATGCTGGTCTGTGTGTCTGACACGAACAACTCCACAGGAGTGCCTGTCTCCGCTGTGCCACCTCTCCCCTGCCCATCGGGCAGCACTCCCAGCTGGAGGCAGGTTGAACAGACCTGTGGGTGGGCCTGAGCAGTGCCCCTATAGCCTTTCAGCCCTGAATGTCATGTGGATGCCTTGTAAGGGTCCTACCATGTCCCCTGCTCATGTGAGGGCTGAGCGCATGACAGAAACAATGACCATTCCTTTCTTCTGTCCTTGCCTGTCTTTCGGGACCTAGTAAACAAGAAAGGTAGGAGTCATTCCTTCTCTGTTCACACACCTCCCCATCTACTTCTTATCCCTTCGCACCTCAGGCCAGCAGGGAGGGACAGTGCTCTGACTGGAAGCCTTCTGGCCTGTGACTTTAAGCAGCAAATTGTCCAGTCAGCACAGCAGACTCCCTGGTTCGGGACGAGTCCTCGTGGGCATGAGGGCCAGGTTGTGTGCTCTTCTGCCTGTTCAACCCTGGACCCTCTGTAGAGGATGCTTTTCCTGTGAGGCACACACACACGAAGCAGCCTGTGGTGTTCCCTTGAGTCCACAGAGCTTACCAGAACCCTCCTGAGGCTTCCACCTCTCCAAGAAGCTGTCCAGTTGCTGTAACAGATCATCTGACATACACACACGAGCATGCTCACAAGTTCCTTTCCCAGCGTATGTGCACGGACCACAAGTGACCTCGGGTGTTGTTCAGCAGCTGGACCCTGTAATCCATTGATGGAAAACCTATGGCACATGTGCCGCAGCTGGCTGTCTGTTATCACTGAAAGCTCTAAAAGGCTTGCCATCACTCATGCAGTCCATCTGACCCCATCCTTCTAGATGGGAAAGCTGGGGCCAGTAAGAGAGGACTCTGCCCGGCTAGGGCAATGCCTTTCTAGTCCCTGCCCTGCCGCTCTGAGCATTTACCCTTAAACCTCAAGATCCAGACAGTTGGGGCTCAGTGCCCCGTGGTGTTTGTGTATTTTCTGTGTTATTTGCATGTTTATTGGTGGTTTCTGCTGCCTCTGCTGTGGTAGTCTTAGGGATGGCAGCCACTGCCCAGCAATGACCTGGCTTCTGTCCAAAGGAGCCACCAGCCTCTGCAACCCCTTCCTCCCTCAGCACTGCTCCTTCTGTCTGCTCCACACCACTGCTGTCTCCCTTCCCCACCCTACCCTGTGTTCTCTCATGTTGAGGCTGCTCTGCCCTGGCTCCTCCATGCTCAGACTCCAGGGTGAGGTGGGGGGTGCAGAGCTGTGGACATGGGGCTTGGTGGCAGCCAGCTGGCCTTGGCTTGAACCTCAGGTTCCTACCAGCCACTCTGTGTCTCTGTAGGAAAAGAACCCACTCCCCATCATCAAAGGATGAGCAGTCGATTGGGCTGAAGGACTCCCTGCTGGCCCACTCTTCTGACCCTGTGGAGATGAGGAGGCTCAACTACCAGACCCCAGGTAGGGTGCACCTTGGTCTGCTTTCTTCTAGCCTAGTCAGGCCTGCAGGCTCTGTTCTGCAGGTCATGTCTCCACTGAAGGACCCCAGCTACATGCCCGTGTTTTTTGCGGCTTTTCTTCTTTTTTGTGCTTCTCTTTGGACTCAACTGACTCGGAGCTCTGTATCCAACAGCCAGATAGGCCCCCAGAGCCAATCAGTCCCCTCAGGGCAGCAGAATTGTCTATTAGCCCCTGCGTACCTTCAGTCAAGGTCTCTGAATGTGGGCTAGCAGGAGCCCACCAAAGGATGACCCTCCACATGAAAGAGGCATGCTGCAATGAGAAATGCCCCAGCAGACATCTGCAGGGGCATGAGGGACCCACACCTGACCCCTCCCGGAGGCCGGCTCCAAGTCTGCCGTGCAAGGACAGGGACCCCAACTCACAGCTTGGTGCCTGCCCTTTCTCCCCAGCCACTCTCCTGTGCTGTCCAGCTGTTTTTCTGCCTGAGGTGTTACTCCTCCCCCACATTCAGTGATACAACTCAGACCTCACCTCCTGGGGTAAGCCCCCACTCGGGATTGGGTGTCTTTCAACTCCCAGAGCCACTGCTCCCACTGTGACACTGCTCACAGAAGGCTGGAATTGCCTCAGCCACCATCTCAGCTCTGTGGCAGCAGGAGCTGTGTCTTGTTCACTTGCAATCCTTGATTCAGCACTTAGTAGGTTATCGAATGTCTGTGAAATTTCAGACACTTAAGTGATTGAATGGGTGAACTAATGCACACACACATAGTGGGTTTGTGTATGTATGAGCTGTTTTTTTTTTTTTCCCCGGCACCAGGAATTGAACTTTGAACCTCGTGCTTGCCAGGCAGGCGCTTAGGCCACTGAGCTAGATTCCCTGGCCCTTGTCTTTCTGAGACAGGGTCTCACTATGCTGTTCAGGCTGGCCTTGAGCTCACTTTGTAGCCCAGGCTGGTCTCGAACTTACAAAGATCCTCCAGTCTCAGCCTTCCGAGTGCTGGGATTACAGGCATGAGCCACCACACCCGGCTATGAGCTGGTTATTATCACATATCAAATTACACCAAAACTTAGTGACTTAACAGTAATAATTATGTATTATCTCTCACAGTTTCTGTGAGTCAAGAATTCAGATAGGGCAAAGCAGGAGTAGCGTCTCTGTTCCAGAATGTCTGGGCCCTCAGCCAGAAGACTCAAAAGGTTGGGAGCTAGGATCTTTTAAACCAGAGGTTGGAAAACAATGATTTGTGACCAAATACAGCCTACCACCTGCATTTGTAAATAAAGTTTTCCCATTCATTTCTGTAGATGTGTATGCTACAAAGGCAGACTTAAGTAGGTACAGTACATACTGATGTTGGCAAAACCTAAAAAGCTGCTCTCTGGCTTTTCATGGGGAGTCTATGAATCCCTGGATGGTAAAGACTGTTTGATTCAAGTGACCAATAGTTTATAAATCATCTGTGATCCTAGTAGGGCTATCAGCTGGGCCATCCACCTATGGTCTGGGCTTCCTCACAACATGGTGACTGAGCCCCAAAGGCATGTGTCCTGAGAGAACATGGCAGGCAGACCAGCATGATTGAATCTATGAGAAATCCAAGCATTGGGCTGGTGGCACCAGAGGTCAGAACAGCCTGCTCTGGGAGGGGTGCCACTCATGCGAGCCTTGTTCAAGGAAGGAGGTGGGAAGTGGCTCTGTGGGTGGAGGCACTGCATGAGTATTGAGTTATGAGCCCTTCAGTGTTGCTGCAGCATTGGAGCCAAGCGGCAACTGGAGGTATAGGCAGAGCTCTTGTTGCAGAGGGACTTGGAATTCACCTTGAGGATTCTAGGGAGACACTGAGGTCTACACTAAGGGGAGCAGAAAGGTCAGAATTGTGCTGTAAGAATACCACTTTGGCTACTGTAAGAACATTGGATTGAAGGAGGAGCAATCAGGATAAGGGACTAGGCTTCTAAGTAGGTAGAAAGTGGCGGTTGGGACATAAAGAAGGGACAGACTTGGGAAGCATGAAGGAAGCGAGGGGCAGCAGGGCTCAGCCTAAGTCCATACATGATCTTTACGGGCCTCCAAGAAAAAAAGCCCCTTGTGAGCCTGGCACGGTGGTGCTCGCCTGTAATCCCAGCACTCAAGAGACTGAGGCAGGAGAACCATTGTGAGTGTGAGATCAACCTGGGCTACAGAGTGAGCTCAAGGCCAGACTGAACTGCATAGTGAGACCCTGTCTCAAAAAGACACAAAAAAGGGCTGTGGATTTAGTTCAGCAGCATAAGTGCTTGTCGGGCAAGCATGAGGTAGTGAGTTTGATCCTCAGTACCAAAAAAAAGAAAGAAGAAAACCACTCGTGTGGGAGGTGCTGCCAGGCAGGCAATGATCATGGGCTTTTCCAAGCCAAGAGTGGGAAGGAGAGGTAGCCCAGGAAGGAAGATTGGCCTGGCGGAGAGGAGCAGTATTCCTGAAACCAGGGCTGCAAGAGCTGCACATGGGAGGGGACCAGGTGATGTAGAGTAGTGGGAGACCCAGGAGGGAGGACTGCTGGCTTTGGCAGTGGGATCTTGAAAGGAGTGTGGCAGCCTTGGGTCAGCATTTCGGGGGCTCGAGGAGTAATGAAGGAGAATGTAGAGAAACCCTTCTCAAAGTCAGAGGGTGAAGAGTACAGCATTGAAGACAAGAATATGTGAAGAACGAGAGGAGAGGGGTGTGGGATCAATAAAGCGTTTCTTATTTCCAATATGGAGATCATCTAAAAATAGCCAAGACCAAATTTTGATACCAGAGGGGACAAGGGTTGGTTTAGACTTAGTATTTGCTCATAAAAAGAGCCTTGAGAGGTCACCGAGGTCCGTGGGGCTTGGAAGTGTTCACTCTGGAGGTGGGGCACGTGTCTACGTTAGTAGGAGGCAGTGGGACCAATTGTGGGCACAGTCCCACAGCCGCTGGCCCCTCGCTTCCAGCCGTCCTTCCCACACCACCCTGCTCCTTGCGCCTGCACCGTGTCTGACTAGCCGTGTGACCAGACAGGGTTTATGGGCTCAAGCAAACCCCGCTGTTTCTGGTTTCTCTGCAGGTTCCAGTGCCCCCAGTTGCCCGAATATCTCAAGTTAGTTTTCAAAGTTTCCATGTTTGGAGAAACTTTGGCTTTGGTGTCTGTTTCCACTCCTCTACTTTTCTCCCTTTGTCTCCTCCCTCTTCTTTGCTCTCCCCTCACCCCCTTACTGTGTTCCCCCCTCAGCTGTGCCCTTGTCTCCGTCCTCCCCTCATCTCTACGCACCCAGCTTCCCCACTTCTCCCTCCCATGGCCCACCTCCTCGTCTCTGTCTCCTCTACTCTCTGTCTCAACACCTTCCTGCTTCCTGTTTCCTTGTCTTTGTGTCTATGCCTTGTCCCCCATCTCTCGTCTTTCCGTGTTCCTCTGTGTCACTCTGCCATTGTCTCTGTACTTCATGATTCCTCCATCTACATACTCAGTGCCTGAAATGACAGTGTCACCAAATCTCCTCTGGTGACTTTTGCCAGTTCGGGGCAGGAGGGCTGTCCCCAGGCAGGTGTGCTGGGATCCCAGATTCCGTCCCATCAGCTGCGGCCGACCTGGGCTCACAGCCCCAGCCTGGGAGGGAGGATACGTCTCATTCCTCTTGAGAGGACCTGCCAGACAAAGAGCCCTAATGCCCCTACTCAGCACCGTGTCACCTGGACATGCTTCCATGTGCTCACGGCGCACACACCTGTCCCCTTCCACCCTCCAGCCACTGTGTGCTCCTGTCCCTGCCGCTGCATGTGCTGCCGTCTCCATGCCACCAGTGCTAAGTGCTCCATGGCCACACATGTTCACCTGTGCACATACATGCATTGAGGCTGTCTCCACCACACTGCCCAGACCTTGCTGTAACGTCCATTGTGTGCCCTGCCTCCCCAGGTATGCGAGACCACCCACCCATCCCCATCACCGACTTGGCAGACAACATCGAGCGCCTCAAAGCCAATGATGGCCTCAAGTTCTCCCAGGAGTATGAGGTGAGATGTCCCTCATCACCTCTACCACCGTTGGTCAGCCCCGGGATGTCCTTTCTTGCCCAGGTTCCACTGGCTTCAGGCTTTGCTGGTGCAGAGAGGAGGGCTAACAGCACCAAGGTTCAGCTGGGCATGCACATCCTTGGGCACTGGGCCCCATTTGACCCTCTTGTGGTCCCTTCCCCACCTAGGGGATCCTCTGGAAAGCTGTGCTTGGTGCCCAGACCCATGCCCAGGTGCTCCCAGGTGGACATAGACCTCCATAGCTGGCCTCAGTGCTTGTGGCAGACTAGCACTAGCAGGGCACTGGGGTCATCTCTCACTCACGACCCTCAGTCTTATAAATGGTACTGTTACTGTCCTGTCTTGCAGGTGAGGATGCTGGGCCTGGGTGGGGGGTGACTTGCCCAAGGTCAGACAGCAAATGAGTAGTGGAGCCAGGACTCCAGACCTGCCTGACACCTGTGCCCTATATTTTGATCACTTTTCACACACTTGGTTTCACACACTCTT
Source organism: Cuniculus paca (assembly GCA_004365215.1). Lineage (NCBI taxonomy): Eukaryota > Metazoa > Chordata > Mammalia > Rodentia > Cuniculidae > Cuniculus > Cuniculus paca. The sequence goes on from RJWT010020392.1 coordinate 9,062, forward strand.
CACCCAGCTGTGTTCCTGTCTCCCAAGGCTGACTTGTGCCAGTGAGGGGCAGATGGGCTGTCCCCAGGCAGGTGTGGTGGGAACTCAGCCTCCCTCGTGTCAGCAGCCCTACTGGGGCTCACAGAGTACATGGGCCCTCCACATGCTCACCTCTGGCCTTTTGTTTTGCATTTTGCTTTGTGTGTTTTTTGTGGTTTTGTTTGTTTGTTTTTTGTTTTGTTTTTTTGGTCTTTTTGAGACAGAGTCTCACTGTACAGTTCAGGCTGGCCATGCACTCACTTTGTAGCCCAGGCTGGTCTCAAACTTGCAACAATCTTCCTGCCTCAGCTTCCCAAGTGCTGGGATGATTTTGCTTTCGAGTTTGGGTTTCATCACATTGCCCAGGCTGACCTTGAACTTGTGATCCTCCCATCTCAGCCTCCTGAGTACCTGGAGTTACAGGTGTGCGCCCACTGTGGCATTGACTTTTGCCTGTTGGAGGCTCAGACTTCAGGGTTCGAAGGCTTCTGCTGTGCCCTTAGTTGGCGACGGGATGACTGATTCTCCCCAGGCTGTCTGCTGGGCGGGGCTTTGTTAAAGAAAGAGGCGATAAAGGAGACACCTGCCTTGTTTAGGAAGCACAGGTGAAGATGTCTGTCTGCCTCCTCTGCCACTCTTCTTAGCACTTGGCACAGGCTTTAAAATGTGATTGATGGATAGGTGATGGATGGGTTGGCCAAGGCTCTGCGAGTTTGGTCCCCTTCCAGTTGAGTGTCCACCCTCAGCTGTGTTTGGAGGCTACATCCAGGGTACCAGGATTGCACTTCACAGGGTGGTGGCCAGGTTACTGAAAGGAAATTGAACTTGGCAGGCAGACTGATGAGCAAGTCTGCTGCTGAACAGCGTGACTCCTACCTATAGTGTATCCACCAGCACCGCTTTTTGTGCAGCCTTGCTGTGAGTCAGGAATCTCTTTATTTGGGCTTCCTGCCTGCAGCTCTTTGTCTGGCCTGGTCTTCAACCGATGCTCAGCTATGCCATGTCCCACATGTGCCCTTCTTCCTACTGCCTAGGCTCACAGGACCTCTGTTCACAGCGATCCACTGCCACCTGTCCACTCCTCTCCTCTGACCTGAGCTTTTCTTCCAAGACATTCTACCCAGAAGCCAGGATCCCACAGTTCTATTTACCTTCCGTGTTCTGTTATGCATCACACATTGTTGAGCACTTACTTACCATGTGCCAGTCCCTGGGGATGTGGAAATGAATGTCCTCAGGGACACAGTGAGTGAAAAACCACTTGCAGACAGGCTGTCGGTATTCAATGTGGGACTGTGCCTGCGTGCCCTAGTGTAAACGTGATTGTTGGTGCATAGAGAGGGGAGGCTGACAGCACCGAGGCAGCCCGCGGGTTGGGCTGTGCCTGGACTCTCCTGGAGGGAGGCAGCAACACCATCTCACAGAGAGCAGCAAGGCTGGGGCAGCATTTGGAAGACCTGTGTGTTGTGTTCACTTTGGATTATATACATCTGTAAACGAGGGCGGTAACCGGACCTATCTCATATGAGAATTAGAGATGTCCAGACAGAGGGTTACCCAGGGCCGGGCTCATTGTCCATTCCCATTGAGACTTTGCTCTTGGATGTTAGTATGTCTTAGGTGCCGAAGACCATGGGAGGTGTTTAAGCAGGAAATGGTTATTCAGATCTGCATTTCTGAAGGATCCTTCTGACTGCAGGAAGAGACAGGGAGTTGCCAAGCTTAAGTTGGGTGGGTCAGCTGGTGGCAGTGGTGATGGGTTGGAGAGTACCAAGGAGGCAGGCATCAGGTGAGGGGGACCCAGGGAAGGGGTATGGACTTGCAGGCACTGGCCTGGGGTTTTGGAAAAGTGAGCAATCCTACTGCCTACTAAAGTGGAATCCCAGTGTGTGGAGAGGAAGCTGATGGGCTCAGCTTTGAAAGAATTGAGGTCTGTGATGTGAGACCTGTAGGTGGACATATCCCAGAGACTTCTAAGTACCCCGAGGGGAACTCTGGATTGCAGCTGGAAACACAGACAGCTCTGGTATTTAAGTGCAAGAATCCCACAAACAGCTAGGCATGATGGTACAGTCCCGTAATCCAAGTACTCTGGGAGGCTGAGGCAGGAGAAACACAAGTTCGAGCCTGTCTCAGGCAACTTAGTGACTCAGTGAGACCCTGTCTCAAAATTAAAAAATGAAAAAAGGACTGGGGATGTAGTTCAGTGTGAAGACCCTGGGTTTAGCCTTCCAGTATTGAAAAAAATCCTGCAAGCAACAGAGGTCACCCAGGAAATGTGGTAGAAGAGAGCCCGGGAAGAGTGCTAGAGGAGCCTGTGTCTTCCCTACCAGAAGGGCAGGAGCAGGAAAGCAGGTAGGGAAAAAACCACCATAGGTGGAGGAGAGCACATCGAGGTGGAGCGAGGTATCCAGAGCTCTAGCTGTTTGCTGCACAGCCCAGGAGGCTGCCATTGGTTCTGTCTGTCTATTCGTATTTCCTTAGTTAGGTGTAGGGCCCTTTCCCCTGCCCCCACCCAGACCTGTCTACCAGTCAAATGGAGTTGGTACTGTGGTCAGAGGAGCCTCTTGATCCATCACTTCCACGATAGGGATTTGGCAGCTCCTTGGCTGGCATGGGTAGCACTCAGCTGCACAGCCCACGGGTACATGGCTAGCTGGTGTGGTCTGCAGAGTGAAGCTCAAAGGATGTAGCACCAGCTGGAAGGCTGAGTCCCCAGGGGAGGCAGCTGTCCCTTGACTCCCCACTCAACTTGACTTGCTGCTTCCATTCTGCACAGTCCATTGACCCCGGGCAGCAGTTCACGTGGGAGAATTCCAACCTGGAGGTGAACAAGCCCAAAAACCGGTATGCGAATGTCATTGCCTACGACCACTCTCGAGTCATCCTGACCTCCATTGATGGTGAGCTAAGGACAGAGCTCCATCCTGTCTCCTTGTTCTTTCCCCTCTGGCTGGCCTAGCATCCTACCAAAGACGCTGAGTGGTCTCAGGAACCCTGATTAGTGCTTTCCTGTGTCCCTTCCATCTGTAGGTGTCCCTGGGAGTGACTACATTAATGCCAACTACATCGATGGCTACCGCAAGCAGAATGCCTACATCGCCACACAGGGTCCACTGCCTGAGACCATGGGTGATTTCTGGCGGATGGTGTGGGAACAGCGCACAGCTACAGTGGTCATGATGACGCGGCTGGAGGAGAAATCCCGGGTGAGGCTGAGGGGCCGGCTGGGAGGCGGGAGGGAAGTCGCTCAGTGCTGCGTCCTGCTGGGCACGTTTTTCTCTCTATGGGCAGAAGTTCCTCAAGGGGTTCCCTAAGTTCGTTTTCTTGGAGTATTGTCGTGTTCCCCAGCTCCTCAGGTGTTTCTGGGATATGGCGTGTTCTCCGGATGTTAGTGGGTTTCTGGTGTGTTAACATGGTTCTCCAAATGCTGTCATTTTCTGGAATGCTAATGTGTTCCCCAGTTGTTGGCATGTTCCTGGGGTGCCCACGTGTTCCCCAGATGCCAGAGTGTTCCTGGGGCATTAACACATCTCCTAAGTTAATTAGTGGAAAGAACTGCTGTTACGTGCTTTCACGCTGCAAAGCATTGACTGGAACATAAAATTTACAGAGCTTGAAAATGGGGTATAAACGTTATGGGTAAATTTGGCAGAAAATGTGCCTGGTGCGATCTGGCCTTGAATAAATAATTTTCAATTATGGCCCTAGTTCCGCCATTGAGGGCAGGGGTGGTGACAGCTTGAGCATCATCGACAGTGCACTAACAGTGCAGCCGAGAGCTCAGGGCTGGGGGGCCTTGTAGCTGAAGAGTCTGGAGCTTCTCCACTTCCACCCGCCTGAGCTTTCGGGCACCTTCCAGTGTCATCATCTGTGCTCTGTGCCCTGCTCTGCCTATCCCTGCACAGGTGAAGTGTGACCAGTACTGGCCAGCCCGTGGCACTGAGACCTACGGCCTCATTCAGGTGACCTTGCTGGACACAGTGGAGCTGGCCACATACACTGTGCGCACCTTTGCACTCCACAAGGTACGGCCTGAGTGCTGTGGGCTGGGGCAGGGAAGCCCATTTGGGTGTTGGAGAGGTGGGAGTCCCATAGGACAGACTTCGTGACGGGAACAGTGCGCAGCTCCTTCCGGGTACTTCATGTGGCTTCTCAGTCCTATCTAAGAGTGGAAGGTCTGAGTCTGTGGCAGACAGACTCCTGATTACTTCCTCTCTTGACTTTGCCTCCCAGAGTGGCTCCAGTGAGAAGCGGGAGCTACGTCAGTTCCAGTTCATGGCCTGGCCAGACCATGGGGTTCCTGAGTACCCAACTCCCATCCTGGCCTTCCTGCGAAGGGTCAAGGCCTGCAACCCACTGGATGCAGGGCCCATGGTGGTGCACTGCAGGTGAGAGAGTACGATGTGTCTAGGGTGGGTGGGGTGGAGCAGGGGGTGGTGGCACCTGCCTGTAATCTCTGCTGTGGGGAGGACTGAAGCAGGAGAGTAGCAGGTTCAAGGCCAACTTAGGTGACTTAGTGAGACTCTGTCTCAAGCTAATTTTGTTTTTATTTTTGTTTGTTTTTTGAGACAGGGTATTGCTATGTAGTTCAGGCTGGCCTTGAACTCACTATGTAATCTAGACTGCCCTCAAACTCATGGCAATCCTCCTGCCTCAGCCTCTTGAGTACTCAGACTACAGGCATGTTCCACCACACCCAGCATTCAAATTACAGTTTTAAAAAGAAAACAAAGCCAGGCGTGGTGGCATAAACCTGTAATCCCAGCACTTGGGAGGCTGAGGCAGGAGGATCCTTGCAAGTTCGAGACCAGCCTGGGCTACAAAGTGAGCTCAAGGGCAGCCTGAATGGCATAGTGAGACCCTGTCTCAAAAAGAAAAAAAAAAAAGCAAAATGAAAAGGACTGCAGATGTGGCTTAAAAGTAAAATGCTTGCCTAGCATGCAGGAGACCCTGATTTCAATCCTCAGTACAATCAAAAAAACAAAGCTGGTGTGGTGGCGCATGCCTGTAATCCCAGCACTCTGGAGGCTGAGGCAGAAGGATCCTTGCCAGTTCGAGACCAGCCTGGACTACAAAGTGAGCTCAAGTTCAGCCTCAACTGCATAGTGAGACCCTGTCTCAGAAAGACAAGGGCCGGGGATCTAGCTCAGTGGCCTAAGTGCCTGCCTGGCAAGCGCGAGGTCATGAGTTCAATCACCTGTGCCGCAAAAACAAAAAAAGAAAAAAAGAAAAAAGCAGTTGGGGGAAAATAGCAACCTCCACTCTAAGCTGAACTCCTGTCTTGCAGTGCGGGTGTGGGCCGCACGGGCTGCTTCATCGTTATTGATGCCATGCTGGAGCGTATGAAGCATGAGAAGACAGTTGACATCTATGGCCACGTGACATGCATGCGATCGCAGAGGAACTACATGGTGCAGACAGAGGACCAGTATGTGTTCATCCATGAGGCGCTGCTGGAGGCGGCCATGTGTGGACACACCGAGGTGCCTGCCCGCAACCTCTACGCCCACATCCAGAAGCTGGGCCAAGTGCCTCCCGGGGAGAGTGTAACCGCCATGGAGCTCGAATTCAAGGTGGGGCTTGGTGGGCCTCTTGGATCCAGAGACCTGGACTGGCTCATGGGCATGACCCCACCAGCGAGAGCCAGCTCTGACCTAAACCTCCCTCTCGACAGCTGCTGGCCAGCTCCAAGGCTCACACGTCTCGCTTCATCAGCGCCAACCTGCCCTGCAACAAGTTCAAGAATCGCCTGGTGAACATCATGCCCTATGAACTGACCCGTGTCTGTCTGCAGCCCATCCGTGGTGTGGAGGGCTCTGACTACATCAATGCCAGCTTCCTGGATGGCTATAGGTCAGCACGCTCAGGCCTGTGGCCTGCATCTGGCTGGCAGGGGTGGGCAACACCGTAGGGCCAGCCTAGAAGACCAGAGTGGGCTGGGCAGAACAGTGAGGGCTTCCTGGAGGAGGGGTATTCTGACAGGGCATCAAGGGGCTAGGCTGTCTCCGGGAGGCTGGGAGCAGCAGCACCTCCAGCATGTCCAGTCTTATGTCCACGCAGACAGCAGAAGGCTTACATAGCTACACAGGGGCCTTTGGCAGAGAGCACCGAGGACTTCTGGCGCATGCTATGGGAGCACAATTCCACCATCATCGTCATGCTGACCAAGCTTCGGGAGATGGGCAGGGTGAGCCCACCCCTTCCCCTGAGACCCGTCTCACCCGTAGCATAGCCACCCTTGAGGGCTGCCCTGTCCTTGCACTCTCCTTTCGCACCCCAGCTCCATCAGCGTAGGCTCAGACCTCCCCAACAGCACCCAAGGTGCCCTGTCCGAGTCTCTTAAAGCCTGGCACTCCCTTTCCTTTCCTCCTCACCTGACCGTGCGGACGGGCTCTGTGTCCACAGGAGAAGTGCCACCAGTACTGGCCTGCAGAGCGTTCTGCTCGCTACCAGTACTTTGTCGTTGACCCGATGGCTGAGTACAACATGCCCCAGTACATCCTGCGTGAGTTCAAGGTCACGGATGCGCGGGTGAGTGTAGCACTCGAGCATGCCCACCGCGCGGCCTGAGCACGGGGTGGGGCTGCCCACACAGAGGCTGAGGTGGAACTGCAGATTCGAGGTGAGGGTGCAGCCTGTCTCCCAGCGGCTCCCTGTGCGGCAGCTTCACAGGGGCATGCTCTTTCCTGTACTTCTCCAGCCCAACCCAGAGGAGCTGTAGCCTGAGACACGAACCTCGTCTGCCATGCTGAATGGAGTCATGTACTGCAAATGTATACTAATTAAAAAACAAACACATTAACCCAGTCCCTTGCCCACCCCTCCCAGGATGGGCAATCGAGGACAATTCGGCAGTTCCAGTTCACAGATTGGCCTGAGCAGGGCGTACCCAAGACGGGGGAGGGCTTCATCGACTTCATCGGTCAAGTGCACAAGACCAAGGAGCAGTTTGGTCAGGACGGGCCCATCACAGTGCACTGCAGGTGGGGCTGCCCCCGCGGAGGGCCAAGGTGGGAGGTGGTCCTACAGGGCTGGCAGCTCTGCTGCCTGAGGTGAGCAGGAATTCTGACACAGCCTTTTTCTGAGCAGCGCTGGTGTGGGCCGCACCGGTGTCTTTATCACGCTGAGCATAGTCTTGGAGCGCATGCGCTATGAGGGTGTGGTCGACATGTTCCAGACCGTGAAGACCCTGCGCACACAGCGTCCTGCAATGGTGCAGACAGAGGTATGGAGACCAGAGTGCAGGGCCAGGGTGTCACCAGCAGCCCTCCCCAGGACCCTTGGCTTCAACTGAAGTTGGACACATACAGACACATGTGTCTGTTGCTGCTCCAGATAGGTAACATAACCTGTTTTGCCTAAAATACGGCAGAGATGGGCAAGATACTCACTTTCATGCAGTAGCTCCCTGCTGATCACGAGTAGTGTGCTGGCTTCATGTCAGAGTTGTACATAGCCATTCTTAAGAGGTGCAGTCTAAGAGCAGATAAACATGATTAGGTGGCAGGAGGATGGCAGCTAGATTTGGGGGCATGGGAAAGAGGTGACCCTACAGAGGCACTTTCAGGCTCCCTTGGACATTGCTCGCTGTAGCTGTCTGGTTCCAGCACATGTGGTTCACCAGCAGAGGCTAATTCCATGGCTCACTGACTGCAGCATGGGTGCCCTTAGCAATGTGGTAAGGATATCTGTTGTTGTCACCCACACTGACCAGCCTTTTTTTTTTTTTTTTTTTTTTGCGGCATTGAACTCACAACCTCACACTTGCCAGGCGGGTGCTTAGGCCGCTGAGCTAAATCCCTAGCCCTTGTCTTTTTGAGACAGGGTCTCACTATGCTGTTCAGGCTGGCCTTGAGCTCACTTTGTAGCCAGGCGGGTCTTGAACTCACAACGATCTGCCTGCCTGTCTCAGCCTCCCAAGTGCTGGGATTACAGGTGTGAGCCACCACGCCCTGGCTTGACCAGCCTTTCTGTTCTGGCAGGACCAGTACCAGTTGTGCTACCGTGCAGCCCTGGAGTACCTCGGCAGTTTTGACCACTATGCAACGTAACTACTGCTCCCCTCTCCTCCGATGCCTCCACCGGGGGTCTTTGGAGGGGACCCAGCTCCTCTGAGCCATACCGACCATCGTCCAGCCCTCCTGCACAGATGCTGTTGCCAGCAAAGCACAGCCCACTGGGATCACAGCGTTTCAGGAACATTGCCACACAGATCAGAGAGCCTGGAACACCACTGGGCAAGTGGGTGGCCTGGCAGGCAGGTGCTGTGGCCCCTCTGTCTACCAGGTGCAGCAGGAACCTGCTTCAAGCTCTCTGTTCAGCTCCACGTTTCTCATGCTTCTTCTCACAGGATGGGGATGGGGGCAAAGGCTCCATTTTTATACACTAGTGGGGTAGACTGAGGATTCCTGCCTCTTCCCTCTGCGTTTTTCTTTCTCAAATCCTTTATTGCAGAATGGGCCACTGTGGGGGTTGGGGCTCATTTTGTTTTCCTTTTTGAGTTCACTTTGGGTCCTTTTGTGTATGCCTTTTACTGCTAATGGACAGAAAGTGCCTTCCTCCTGAGGAGCTGGGGTGGGCAGCTGAGCAAGGTTTGGCCGTGGACCCAGGAGGTAGCACTCATCAGGCTCTTCCAGCCTCAGACAAGACCCTTTTCCAGCCAGATGCAGGGAAACACAGTTTCTTAAGGTTTTGTTTTGTTTCTCCTTAAGAGCCTTTTTTAGGCCCCACAGACAGTGGTGGGCAGGGAGGCGATAGGAAGCACACATCCCCAGGCATCTGTTCAGTGTGTTCAACATTCACAGCCCACAGCCACAGACACGTCCGGGGGAGCCTAGCCAGGCGTTCCTCATCACCATTGTGTTTGCAAAGGGACCGAAACAAAAAACAAAAACAAAAAAATCACAAAA
>RJWT010020393.1:0-17986 GCA_004365215.1 Cuniculus paca
GCTATGGAATACGCTTGACTGAGGAAACGGCCCTCCTCTATGGGGGCTGTTGTCCTCCTCGACCAAGCATGCAGCTTCAGCAGGGATGCACATGGAGCATGGAGGGAGGACGGGGGCACCCGCCTAGCCAGTCAGATCAGCTGAATCAACCCTGGGGATCAGTGGGGTGACAGGTATCGCAGCCGCCAGATCATCCTTGCAGCCTGAGAGACCTCTTTGCATTGGCGTTTTAATTTATTTACATAAGATGTCATCATTTCCATCAGCCATAAATGCCTGACTAAAAGCCTCTGAACTAGAGATTCTTTAAAAAACACAATAAAGTAGAAACCATGACTTTCACAAATTCTTTTGGATTTTTTTTTTATTGGTAGGATGAGTGCAGCTTGTATAAAATGGTGTTATAAAACTTCATGGATTTATGGTGTCTCCAAATACACATTTTGTAGTCAAGCTGGGTGAGAAAGGCCCTAAAGAAAAATAGACAAGATTTCAGAGTGGTGACCTGGAGGATGCAGTTGTAAAGCATTTGGCGACCTTACATTACGGCTGAAAACCATGAAGTTGCTGCAGTGTGTGAGTCAGTACACGGGGGCGAAACACTAGATGTCAGTGTTGTAGTTCTGCGTTTCCCCAGCAGCTGGTAAAGATTTTTCTGCCTTAATCACCCAGCCAGCATTCACTGGCATAAGTTTTTAACCATGGTGCTTCTTTACACTTAGATACCTGCTTACTAGAGTGAGCACTTTTTCCAAAGACTTGTTAATTAGCATCTCTATAGCTTCAAGATTAAAACATATTAATGTATTCATTTTTCAACCAACTGCATCCTCTAAACTGTTTCTCCATCTTCTGGAACTGGGAGACACTTCTTGGGGTAAAGTTCGTACGGCTCTGAAATGTGGTGGACACTCAGATTTTAATTGAATCAAAGCGCCACCAGCTTTCCTTCGGAGAAATTTAGGTATCTCTTCATAATATTGTGAGTGGTAGTGTAATTTTTATGTCACCTGTCTTTGTACATCAAAGCCTGGAGTTGCAGGTCATTAGGCTTTTGAAGTTGACCCAGCATGGAGGGTGCATTAATTATGTCCTAAATGAATTTCTATTTGTCATTAGGAAATACGCAGCTAGGCTAAATCCACTAGAGAAAACTGTTCAAACCCCGCACCATTTCTTAATACTCGAAGTTTGTGTTGTTGTTTGATGTAGTCCTTCTTACTCTTTAGGTGGGTCAGGGCCACAGTTAGGGTCCATGTGCCTGAATATACCGTGCCTGGCCTCACAGCAGCACCTCTCATGCCTGATGGTGGTGAGCCGGGCGGCACAGACTGTTGGATTTGTTTCTGCTGCCTGGCATCTGGGTCTTGAAGCCACTCTGACCTCCCTGTTGTTGTGGCCAGGTTAGGTCGTTGGGGCCAGTCGCAGTGGGAGAGCTGCTGCCTTTTTTCCCTACCATGACTGCCGAGTAGGACAGGAAGAGTCCCTTTGGCAGGAGCAGAGACAAGTGAAACTGCTCGAAGGGCCTGGAGCCTGGTCTTGGCCCTGGCTGCTGGGGAAGCCTCTGGCTGGGTGCCTGAGTTTAACCTGTGCTTTTCTCTCAGGTTCTGGGGGAAGCAGTGGGCTGTCTGATGATGAAGCTGTGGAAGCAGACGATGAGGGAGATGCTGAAGCCTGTGACAAAGAAAATGAAACCGCTGCAGACTCGGGCGTCGGGACTGACGTGGGCTGGGCGGATGCCATGGCCAAAATCCTCAACAGAAAAACCCCCCAGAGTAAACCCACCATTCTCATCAAAAACAAAGCACTGGAAAAGGAGAAAGAGAGGTTGAAGCAAGAACGACTAGAGAAAAGAAAACAGGTGTGTCTTAGCAGTGATGTGTAGTCCTCATCTGTACCACATGATTCCTGGCAGTGTTCATCTAATTAACATTCTGGTTTTTAACTTGCTTTTTATGTGGGGTGGACAGCCAAGGTTACACTCAGAAACCTGACCTAAATTGCTCCGTTGACCTCCTTCACTTCTTAGTCATCTAAGCAGAGCAATAAAAATGTAAACTTGGCAGAAGTTTATCTTTTAAATCAAGTAATTATACACGTGGCAGGGACTCCTTTATCTAAATATAGTGTTGGTTTTAGCCATCCGTGTACTGTCTTCATTAAGTCCTGGACTCCTAGGAGCATGTTACAGTAAGATGTCACAAGTCAAGTTGTTTCTAATTCTCAAGACTGATTATTTGGCTGTTGGATAAACTTGATGCTTTCGTTAAACCACGGATGATTGATGAAATCTAACTTAAGCCAAAAGTTGATTTTTTTAATAGTCCTTATACTTGATGAAGTATCTCTGTTTAAATATTTGGTTGCTAAAATAAGTATTATTTTATAATGGAAGAAAAATATTTTTATATAGTTGTACTGGCAATATAGAAGTATTAATTTCCAAGAAGTTCTTTACAGGTAAAAATGAAAGGAAAATAAACTTCATTCGGTATGTATTTCCTTTTATGTTTACCATCCTTTTATCTTGTTTCAAGATGAATGTTTTCTTTGTTCTTATTACTGGTTGCTTTGTGTGAAAGGCGACATAAAGATGGAATTTTTCAAGCGTTGTTCTCAGAAACACAGCATACAATGTGTGCTCTTATTAATTTGCTGCTCTTGTACTTTAAGATGTTTCATCTCTAAATCTCACAGATGACTTTTCCGCTGAAGATGTGAATCTGTTTATTATCTGGCTAAAGCTAGAAGAGGCTTTAAAAATACCCGCATCTTTATCACCTCTAGCCTCACAGTTCAGCAAGAGCAGGGACAGTGTTTTGAGTCCAGGCAGAACGAGTCCTGAGCTGTGCCGTGGTCAGAGCAGGGAGTGTGGAGGTGGCGCCTTCCATGGAGTGCATGAGGGGCCCTTGCCCGTCCCAGACTCCCACACGGGAGCCTGCGGGGCTCTTTGCAAAGCACCCCTCCCGCAGCCTATGGCAATTACTGTTAGATTCAGTTCTAGCATAATCTGATGCTGAGCGTGTGACTGCTAAAATGAATTGCCCAATTTGGAGATGAATCCGTTTCTTTACAGAGGAATCAGGTTGATCTTTCTAGTGAGAGCAGAAACTGGGTTTCATTGTTAGGCATTTTCAGTGACACAGAATGAGGCGTGAGTAGAGCCCAGGAAGATGTAAATGAAGACATTGTTCTGTTGCTCTCTGTTACTTTATGGATGCTTTGGATGCTCACCAAGGTAGCTGCGAGGTGGTCAGTCCGTTCATTTGTGAGTGTATTTGGAACTTGTTTGATGCTAGCCTGAGCAAGAGACCTCAACAATCTGACAGATGCTACCCGGAGACAGTTTGAACGGGGCTGCGTTGTCTGGAAGCTTTTCTTTTCCAATTCCTTTTCTGTTTTTACATAATAGTAGAGAAACCATTGCTACAGTCTGTGACATATACTGTGCGTGGCAAGAATTTTGTTCAGACAGATCTAAGAGGAGAAAGGGATTCAAAAGATTTCATTGAAAGAAAAATAGCCACTGAATGAATATCTGGATATGATGCTCTCCTTTTAAAAGCTGATAAGTATTCTTAATTCTGACTGTTGAGGGAGCTGCTTTCTGAAAATAAAGAGAAATGGTGCACAAATGTGTAGTTGACTAACTTGGGTGGTTTGGGGTGTTCCTTTGGTGACCTGGCGGCAGGTCAGGCTGGTGGCTCACTCAGACCCTCCCCATGCTGCCTTCTGAAGATGCTGGCCGCCCTCCAGGGCCCCTGCTGTCAGATAAGCCAGCAAAAACTCACTCAGTGCCTCTCACAAGACATGCTGCATGCCAGCTGCAGGCACTCGGGGCTGAACCCTAAAACTGTGGTTTTCTAAAAGTCCCTGTGACAGATTAAGCCAGAATGATTTATTACCTCTGTCCTTTCGCAGAGTATCGTATCAAAGTTTCCTGCACTTTCAAAAATGCCTAATACTCTTTTACCTAACAATATTTATAACGCAGCTTGATAAGAAGCGAGAGTGGGAAATGATGTGTAGAGCAAAGCCAGATGTTGTCCAAGACAAAGACACAGAGAGGAATCTTCAGAGAATCGCGACAAGGTAAGACAGCGGTTTTGGCTTTTCAGAAGTAAGTACACTGAGGCTTTGATAGTGATCTGTTTGTATCAGAGCTGACTCTTAAGCCCTGCCTCCTGAAAACCAAGTGATGGCTGTGTAAGCCTGTTGTCCACACTAAAAGCATCTGGAGATTCTGGGGTCAAGAATGTTTGGTGCGACTCTTCCTAGTCTCAGGGACAGTGTAGTCAGACCACTTACTGCATCTCTCTTGTGATGGTGCTGGATGGTGCTCGGTAATGATTTTGGTGTCTCACACTCTGTTTGTGAAGTAATGCGTTACACATCATGGCAGCACATGCTGTCCCTTCACTGGTTTTTTTTTTTCTTAAATCATTCCTCAAGTATTGATTCAATATTTTCTGTGTCCAAAGATAAACAGGGTACTGTGGCTGCTCTCATCTGAGGATGAGAGCTCTGGCCCTGTGTGTTGGGAACACACAACAGGAGATTGTCTGGGGGGTTGAGGAGGTCTTCACAGAGGAGCTAACATTTCAACTACTACTAAAAGAGTGAGTCAATTCCATTTAGTGGAATTAACTTTAAATTCTTAGTTACCTCAGTTCTGTCGGTCACTTTTAATCCATTTGGGTGTTAGTACGGTGGGGGACTGGGGTGTGGTGATTTAGATGGTGGCTAATAGGATGCATTAGGTCAGATCCCAGCACTGCCCTGAGAGCTGGGCATGCTACTTGATTCCTCTTTCTCAGCTCACCTGTTCTGAGAGGGCAGTCTTATACCTAGCCTGTGTGGCTCATGAATTAGTAAAGAACTTAGAGAAGTGCAGGGCCAGCAAAATTGATTTGTACCCTGTGCTCCTCTGGTCCTGGCCTGCTGAAAGGGCTGGAGTGCCACTCTCCTTGGAAGTTCCCAGTAGCTAGTGGTAAAGCTGTTCGCATGCTTGTAGGTGACAAGAGAATTCTGGATCGGAGACAGCGAACTGTACTACTCGGGATGAAGCAGTTCTCCCTGGTTCCTGCTGTCCCCCAGGGCAGGCGCGTGCCCCGGGCAGATGCCATTGCCTGCATAGGCTGTGGCTTGTGTGACAGGGCAGCAGTGCTGTGCGGCAGTACTGGTTGTGGTGATGAAGTGATTGGTAAGGCATTCTTTGTCTGGGAAGAGTCCTCATTTTATCTGTCAAGCTCACTTACTGCTAGCAGAGCCCTGAGGAATTACCTGGGATAAGCACTCAGGGTCTTTGGTTTTGAAAAGTCCAGCAAGAATCTATTCAGACCTGTGGCAGATTGCCTTTTCTAAGAATTATTACAGAAAAGAATCCATAGATTTTAGAATTGTAGAGCTGTAGCAGTAGAAATGAAACTTGAGCCACATAAGAAATTTAAAATTTCTCCATAGCCTCATTGAGGAAAGTGGAGTGAAAGATGCAAAACTAATGTCAGTAATATATAATCCAGTATATTCAGAGGATTTTAGCATGGAATACAAAAGTTATTCATGAAATTTTGTATTTCTTATTGACACTTTGGAATCCAGGTGTTTTACATTTTAGCACCTGTCAATTCGGACCAGTCACACGTGTCAAGCGCTCAGTAGACCCACGGGCCTTGTGGCTTATATACTGGACACTATGGATGGTAATCGTCAGAACTCATCTTTGAGTGAATGTGTATGGACAAAATTTTTAAAATAAATATTCTTAAAAGTGGGAAGTGGAAGGTGGGTGCTGGAATCTAAGTGGGGTCTCACATAATACAGGCAAGCATCCTTCCGTGGGGTTTCCCCCGCAGCCCTAGAAGCAGGGTTTTTGGTTGGTTTCATAGCACACATGTTCAAGACACAACAGCCAGTTCCTCAGGGGTTTTTCCAGTCACAGGTGAAGTGAAGATCCAGCAGGTCCTTCCTGGAGTGAGATGCTTAGATAAACAGCTATAAAGTCTGCTTTCATTCCACTGTAATGCCTTCATCAATTATGCATATTTTGAGAAATACTTTTGTATTGAAAGTAGTTCTCAGTTCTAATTGCCCAAAAGTTAAAAAGACCAAGGCTGTTCAAAAAACACACGTTAGTCAACATATATTAGTGAAATATGTGTTAATTTTCAGATGCATTTAACAGTTCATCCAGTTCTGTATTTTGAGTGGCTGTGAAATGCTTGCCTCTTTTCCAGGCAGTGAAGGTACTGTGGTCCTAACCTGGTGCAGTCTGTATGCTCACGTTTAATTGTTCTGCTCATTTGATCTTCTGCAGGGGTGTGGTGCAATTATTTAACGCTGTTCAGAAACATCAAAAGAACGTTGATGAGAAGGTGAAAGAGGCAGGAGGCTCTGTCAGAAAGCGTGCTAAGTTGATATCAAGTGTTTCTAAGAGAGATTTCATCAGTGTTCTCAGAGGAATGGATGGAACTACAAATGAGAAAAGTTCACCTGGAAAGAACCCAAAAACCAAACAGGTAGGATTTTGTGTAGGGTTTGATGCGCCAGACATTTTTGCTTTTTGAGGTGGAAAAAAAAAAAAAAGCTGCAGGGTTACAATTTTATTTTCAGATTTTAAAATTCCTAAATGCACAGTGTAATTTAAAAGTTCGAATTCTTTAGTTTCATGATGATTGAAAACTAGTTACAGGTATCACACACCTACTGTTAGAACTCAGGAGCCAAACAGGTGAATCGTTTAACGTCACTGCCTGCAAGGCCTCAAGTGCAGCGTAGAGAGGGCAAGCCCACGAGGGCCACAGCTTGGGGGGTGGATTCAGGTGATCGTGGTGATGAGCAGTGTCTAAGGCCTGAAGAGTCACCGCTGCAGGAAGGAAGGTGGAAAGCCATCCTTGCATTGTGCCAGCTTCGGTGATTCTTGTCTGCTCAGGAGAGTGAGCTCGTACGAACTTCCCGTGATCTTCAGCGTAAAGATAGCCTTGCTTCTCCTGTGCTTGCGACGTGGACTGCATTAGTTTGTGTTAATGTTACAGGTAGAACGTTCTCTAATGTACTCTAGTCCTTAATTGGTTTTAAAAATCAACATCTGGTGTAAATACTGAATGTGCTGTTTTAAGCTGATTGATTTGTGGTGTTTTGTTATTGTAGCCATCAGACACATAGAACATGTCTGTGTTGGAAAATACATTTTTCTTAGAAATTTGAAGTGAATTGTCTTGCTTTCAAGTTATATCCCCGCCCCGCCCCTTTTTTACTCTCTTTCAAGGTCCACCACTCTTCTGGTTTCTAATTCTTTACTTGTTGGAGGCATTCAGAATCTCTCCTCTTTCTGGTAGTTCTGAAATCTTGCAGTGAAGCGCCCTGGGCCGGCCTGTTTTGTTCACTGGGCTAAAGACTTGCTGGGCTGTGTCTCCAGTCCCGCAGTGGGTTTAGGCTTCTCCCTTCATTGCTCGCAGTTCTGCTCGGTTAATGTTCGATTTCTTCTCTCCCGGTCTGCTCTGTTTCTGTGTCTGCGATCTTCTTAGATGGTTGTTGGATCTTGAAGCTTAGCCTTTTGGCCTTCAGATCTTCTTTTCCTCTGAGTTTCTGTGATTGTCTTTCCTGACAAAGTTCCTTGATTTCTGACCCCTAAGTTGAATTGAACAAACATTGATTTCCTGTTTTTAAATTTTGATGACTATTTTGTACTGTTTCTTGGAGTCTTATTTTTATCTCATGGATATGATATGTTTCAAATTTTTCTTCTGCTCTGAATTGTCATTTTTATTTGTTTGCTTGTTTTTAGTTATTCCATGTTCTGAAGATCATCAGTCCTTTGTTTTATTTATTTATTTAGGTTTCTCATAGTGGCAAAAAACTGCAAAATTTAACTTACGAGTTTGTTTTATTTCACTTAACATGATGGTTTCCAGTTCCATTTGTTTTCTTGCAGACGATGTGATTTCTTTCTTCTTTATGACCAAACAATATTCCATTTTGTATATACCATGTTTCCTTTATCCATTCATCTGTTGATGGACATCTAGGCAATTTCCACATCTTACCTATTGTGAAGTGTGCCACTCCAGATGTGGGTATGTATGTGTCACTAGAGTGTGCCGTGTTTAAATCTTTCAGGAATATACTAAGGAGTGGTATAGCTGGGTCAAATCATACTTCTATTTTTAGTTTTCTTAGGAGTCACCACATGTCTTGGTTACTTTTTTCTTATTGTTGAGACAAAATACCTGACACCCAAAGTGAAGGAAGGAGAGGTTTACTTCTTACAGTTTTGGGGGTTTCAGTCCCTACTCAGGTGTTCCAAGGCAGGGTGGTGTGGCTGGGGGACAGCTGTTCAAGGTGGCTGCAACTGGCAAGAAGAGTGAACCACGCAAAAGAGGGAAAAAACACGCCCCCATTCCGACTTTACATTGTATGTCGGCTCCACAGCTGGGCGGGTGCAGAACTCACACCGCCAATCCCAGCACTAGACAATGAGTCAATCACAAATGCTAGATTCAGCCGCTTCCATGACTACGTGAGGCTTGGGGGGGCCACCTGGATACAAACCGTAACACTAATTTCCATCGTGGTTGTACTAGTTGACATTCCTACCAAAAGCATAGGAGAGCTTTTTTTCCTCCCATCCTCACCATTATTGATGGTTTTATTGTATTCTTGATAATCCTGACTGGGATGAGACAGAATCCCAAAGTAGTTTTGATTTGCATTTCCCTAGCGGCTGAAGATGTTGAACATTTTTTCCTGTATTTGTTGGCCATTAGTACTTCTTTTGAGAATGTGTATAAAGTTCATTTGCTCATTTTTTGACTGGCTCATTTGGCGGTTAAATTTTTTGAGTTTTTATATATTCTCTCAAGATAGATCAGTGGTTTCTTATTTAAACACAAGCCTTTTCTTTCCTTGCAGGTAGTTTTTACTTTTCCCCAGTTGTCATCCTCCCAAAGATTGTCATTGTTATGTCTTACTATTTTCACTTCCATATTGTTTGTTTGCTTAGACCTTTTATACCCTTATTTTAACTTTATTAGTTTGTCTGTACGAAGTGGAAGTAAGTGCTTGTCTGATATTTAACTGGAAGATCTCCCTTTTACTTTAAAAGAAGAAATGTTTATCTTATAGTAGCTTCTTATTGCTTTAATGAAATTATTGGTAGTCTTAAATTGACTACAAACATTTTATAAAACATAAAGTCTTTAAATAAATAGCTCTTTTTGTGTTTTGACTTGAATTACTAAAAACACTTGTATATAAACATTTCCTAAAGTTGTAGCCTTTTGAAAAGGAAAATGTCCATGTTGTAAAGAAGATGTCAACACCTGTGCCTTTCTGGATTTCAAATTTGTTTGAGAGCAAGCTTTGTGATTATCTCTGTTGCTTTGTGATCTTCAGGCTTTCAGATGCATGTCCCTGTTTCTTTTACCATTGTTTCCTTGAGAATGAGGAAGAGAAAGTATGTGCATGTTTGTCTAGTATTTTGATTTTTGTTTTTTAAACCCGGTAAAATTACTGAGATTAGTTTCTCTAAAAGTCACGTAAATAAGATATTTGAGTCTATTTTAAGGGCATGTATACTTGTGTACTGTACATTTTTAATTCATTTTATATTTTTATGTTTTATGTTTTTGTGAGCTACAAATTTAAGAGAAAGAGTTACTGTTAAGCATCTGTTAATTTGATTTAAAAACGTGATCACTTTTAAGAATTTTGGTGGAAATTCCCTAATCTGGAACCTGCAATCCCTCCCGTGCATCAAATAAATGAAGAACCAAGCCAGCTGCTTATCAGTATGTGGCAGGGTGCATGAGCTGATTCCTGGATGTTGGCCCTGACTGATAAAAAAAGAGAGAGATTAAATTGTGTTTAGGACACTGGTTAGGGCATCAACACAAACTTAGATTTGTTTAAGTTTTCAAAAAAATGTAAGCTTTATCTCTTAAATGAATAATGTCTTCCTTCATTTAAAGCATGCACCTTTCCAGACATTGTTTTCCTAGTTATTAAAATAATTCAGTTTTCATTAATGTAGAGGCCTTAATTTTTTCCTTCAACTTCAAAGTTGTAGTTACTACTCCTTTAACTCTTTTCTTTAAAAGCTATCTAAAGGCCTCTCAGATTTCGTGAAATTTAATTCTCTGTCCAGAAAGGCAGGATAGAAGCAAAGGTACGTTTGAAAGCTGAGGATGTATGGGCCGCTGTTAGGAGGGCATTGGCTATGAGCTACCCGTGCTCTTGGAGTCAGACTTCTTGCAGGGGTTCATTTGTCTGAAATTCCCACTATATCAGTTTCAGGTTTGTTTTGTTGAGGTGCAGCCACGGTAATGATTGTGTAGTATGGGAAAGTGCTGGCTGGTGTCTGTAAGAAGCAGTTTCCTTAGCAACGGCAGCACAACAAATGTCAGTCAAAGTCCCTAAGAAAAAAATTGCTGGAAGAGACTTGGTATTTTCTCTGGTTTTATGATACAATCTCTTTAAACGTCAGCCTTAGGGACAAGTTGGGGCTCTGTGTTGTATACATTTCTGTTACGTGGAGACCTGGTAACTCACTCTTCGCTAGGTGTTCAGTGTTAAGAAGGGCTGCTTCGGAAACACCAGGCTTCTTTGGCATCGGTAACCTGTCTGGTATCTTGCACCCCAGTCTGAATTAAAATACATCCCTGTGATTCTTAGGAGTACTGAGCACAGGAAGAGGGCGTCCTGGGAGTGGGAGGGCTTCTCATGTGGGTCTCGGGCGTCCCTGCGCTCGGCAGGGCTTCCTCTTCAAGCGGAGCGGAGCGGAGCGGCAGGTGTGGAAGGCAGGCGAAGAGAGTGTCCTTAAGCTGCCCCCGCGTTGCAGGCAGCAGCGTTTTATTCTCACATAGAAGCTGCTCTGACTGGAATGTGTGGAATCCTAGCTTTGTAAATAATTCAGCTTAATGTTTGTTTACTGAAAATGCCTAAATAGATTAGAGTTTAGACAAAAGGGAGACTCCTTGAGTTTGAAATGAGAACGAGCAGGATTGTACACAGTATTGTGGATGAGAACTGTTGAAAGCCAGTTTCTCATTGTATTCACTTCCTCTAAAATACGCTGTCTAGTTTTAGTGTGAGGTGGTTTCTGATGGGAGCAGCAGTTGTAATTGAAGTGAGCTGTGTGTGGCGGTGTGGGCCACGGAGCATTCGACCTGGGGACATGAAGTAGACGCCTGGTTACTGTAAATTGGAACCGTGGTGCCGTCTGTGCTTTGGCACTGTGTGGAAAATGCTCTTACTCTTTGAAACTGCTCAAGTGGCGTCATCAGTGAGGCGTTGGCTTTTTAAAAGCAAAATTGTCCCGCACAGTGAATCTTGTACCACGTTTGCACCTGTAGTGCAGTTTTAAAACTCGAAAGAATATTTTATTGTTTCTCACAGAAGTCATCATTCTTGAGTGGTGGGCAGCAGAGGGCATTTGTGTGCCTGCATCCAGTGACAGGGCTGTGGGTCCCAGAAGTGGCCTGCCGGCTTCAGAGCGCCTGCTGTGCCCCGGGCATGGTGAGAGTCTCCTCCTTGCGGGATTGCGTGAGAGCCAGTGAGCTCGTATCCAGAGCAGTTGGAAAACGGTGCCTGGTGCGTCGTCACTGCTTTGTGCAGATGTTGGTGCTTTTTCCTCCCTAACGACTAACGGTTGAGCATGGATTCTAAAGCTGGAAATCAGTCTGAAAGGAAACTGTTACTCTTCTTATCCGAATTACTCGATAATCCAAAAAATACATGAGGTAATTTAATAATTATGTTTAGTTTGGAAAATTCTTAATCATTTTAGACATACTGGATCTAGGAATACATAGCCCTTAAAAAATCATACAACTAGATTTTGAGGAACTAGAATTTGTGCACTTTCTCTTGTCCCTTGTTTTAGGCTATGGTTAAACTATCATTACTTGCAAGATTATACTTATCTAGGAAGTGTAGTTTTTATGTGCATGGTGACACACTGGTTGGAGGTTCTCACCTTTGCGAACAGTGTGCAGAGCATTATTAGGAGATCACAGTGGTCCTCAGTTGGGGATTCTGTGAGATGCCTAGGGTCTGAGCAAACAAGGACAGTGGGGAGCGCGATCAGGAGGGTGTTCCTATAATCTAAAAATTCGGAATAAAACCTTGATGAAATTTAGGCTAAATTTATTTGCACAGTTATTTCATAAGTATGTTAGTTTTCCATTGCTATGGTAAAATGCCTGACAAAATAAACTTGAAAGTGGAAATATTTGAATTGTGATTTCAGATGGTGTAGTCCATGGTCATCAGGCTCCATTACTCTGGGCCATGAGGGTGGGCAGAACATCGTGGTGGAAACACACAGTGGAGCAGAGCTGATCACCACATGGAGACCAGGAAGGTGGGGGGCAGATTACTTTTATAACAGAGTCCCTCCCTGAACTCCTTAAGCTGTGAATCCATAAGTGGATTAATCCATTTCCGAGAACAGAACCCTCATGATCCAGTCAAGTCCCATCCCAACCCTCAGCACTGCTGCACTGAAGTCCAAGCCTCCAACTCTGTCTTTTGAGGGGAACATTTAGGGTCTAGTCCTTAATAATAGATGTGGTACTTGGCTGTGTGCTTACTGTTGGGACGCATCAGGAGACATAGTCTCTGAATGCCCCTGTCAGTGATGCTAGTTTTTCCGTAGGTAAAGTGATGATAAGCATTTCCATACTGAAGGTGCATTCCCTGTGAGCAGATACCCCTTCCACTGTCCATCTTATGTCACTGGGACATTTCAGAATGGTAGTGTTCTTGTTTTCTGTCTAACTCGTTAGCCGACATTTTCCAGTGTTGAGTAAAGTTCCTACGGATGTGAGGTGATGTTTCTATCTTTATAATTACTGTTTTCCAGTGAAAGGAGATGGTTTTAACTCAATTCCAGTGCTGTCCAATGAGCATTCTTTGCTTTCTTTTTGTCCACCTTTTAAAATTGTGTGGGCCTAAGGGTTTGTATTCATTGACGGTTTCACAGTATTAAATCATTGCAGTCATTGTACTTTAGGTGCTTACATTGGCAAGTGTGGCTCTGGGCGTGTGAGCTGGCCCATGTGTCCTCTTTGGCGTGACTTTTTTTTAGAGTATCCTTGTGTTGTGGGACAAGATGACCCATCCCATGCTTTGTGTTTTCTATGTTCTAGACCTAAACCTAGTTTTTTTGTGTGTGGGGGGGTTCATTTATTTTTAAATATTTTGTTGAGTTCAGCAGATAGATTGATAGCATATATACATGTTCTTTATACAACTTGGTTTTGTTTATATAGCACTTCATGGTTCTAAAAGCACTTCTACATATGTTTTCTCCTTTAAGCTTTCTAACAAATTGGTGATATTAATAAAACATTTGTATCTATTTTCCAGATGAATTTATAGCACTGTTAATTTGTTTATAAATCTGGATTTTCATTTACACACTATATAATAAAAATAGCAAAGATGTGCTTTAAGAGATTAACTGGCAGAGTGTATTCTAAATATTTCAAACTTCTAATTTAATATGAAAATGTATAGAGTCTTTGTGTCAGAAGTCTCCTTGATGTGTTACAATTGGCTTTTAAGGCAGTTTAGTTAACTTTAACTTACTAACAATTCTTAGGAAAATGGAAACAGTGAGGGAAATCACTGTTGGATTAACGTTTCCCAGAATTCAGTTCTCTGATGCTTAGGTATATGAAGAGCAAGTTGGAAGAGAAGCCACCTAACAGAATAACTTTGAGTGAGGATATTTGTGTTGTTTAAAAAAAAAATGGCAGAAAATATAATTGAAGCAAAAATAATTAGTGGATAAAAAGAAAGGAAATAACAAAACATGTTTTTCAGGATTATTAGATGAGTTCTTACAAAGAATTAGGATTTCTTAAGAGAACTCTATATAATTAATGTGTTTGGACTGTAATTGAAAGTGGAATAATTTCTGCATCTTAAACATACCCCTTCCCTCATGATAGTCTATTAAACGTTTTTCTAGTTTGCTTGAATTGTATAAAATTCCCAGATTTCTGAATCTGGATACTACATAGTTGAAGAAACAAAGGCCAAGAGAACTTTTTAGACTGGACGATTAGCCAAATAGCTGAAACAAATTAAAACAAGTTTATGGAAGGATGAAAAAGGGAAAAAATAGACAATTAGGAGTTTCTTATTAAGAACTCCTTGAGAATCAGACAGAAGTTGAACTCGTGTTGAAATGGGATTCCTTCTTTCATCTTCGTTTGTAGGTCCTTCACTAGAACTCTTGCACATGCCAGAGGGAAACATTTCCATCTCTTTTGACCAGTGACATGTGAGAATGTCACTCATGGTTTAAAAGCCATTGATGTTGTATTCAGCTTCAAAATATTAAGGGCTGTATTTCACTTCTGTTGATTTCAACCACACTACATTGTGTTACTAAAAAATTTTAACAATATTTAGGTGAGTTTAGCACCAAGTCCCCCTTTTAATTTAGTTCAAATTAAATTAAAATGAAAATTGAACACTCTTCTTAAGGAAAGTAATGAAACCAACAGTTGCTGATTGCTAAACATAGATGTGACTGTACTATTTATCTGTTTAGGGTTTGCCTTTAATTCCCGCCCTTGGAATGAAATGAGGTTAAGCTCTTAATTATTTTGTGTTAGACCAGTGAATAATTCCAAACCTCCTTTTGCAGTGTCTTTGTCAGTAACTGCCTGTGTGTGTTTGAACTTTGAAATGGAATCTGATTAACATTTTTAAGGGTTATCTTCATCCTCTAAGTTGACAGAGACTGCTTCTGTAGGAGCCTGATTAAATATTTGCGTAAAACCAGCTGGGCTGCCCAGGTATTTTGTTTCCCTGCATCCTGTGGTTTCTGTTAGTTCTTGGTTCTTGCACTTAATCAGTTGTGCTTTGTAATCAGTGTAAGCAAAAGTTATCTTATGGATTCCCTCAGGTCATTGGGTCAGCACCTCCAGCAACATTCGCAGCTCTGTAAGTTGACCATTTTATTATTGTAGTTTGTACATAGATGTTAACCCAGCTTTCAACCAGTATTAGTAAAACTCTGTACCTAATGCGTAGATCTGCTAACTTTGTTGTGCATTGTATTTATGGTCAGGTTAAGAAATTTTTTTATTTCTTCAAGTCCTGGAACTCCAGAATTTGATTTGCTGTGTTGATCTTAATGAGTTCAAATCCAGAACTACCTTGGTTTAAACTCCTTTATAAAAATAATACATCAAAATTGCTGTAACTTTTTTGTTAGAAACAACAAAACCCTTTCATTTTCGTTAGCCCTTAACATTTAATGAAACCTATTCAGAGAGTATCCTGAGCAAGCTTTTCTGATGAGTAGCATATTTTGGATTTGTTCGGGTGTTCTGCTCCCTGTCTACCTTTGTTTTGTGGGTGCTTGAAGTGTATACTCAGTGGAGATCACATTTGTGGGAAAAGTCTAGTAAATCAAAATTCGTGAATCCAATGTATCATGATTACCCAAATTAGGACTTGTGTAGAAATTATCTTAAACAAATTAAGGCATTTCCTGCATGTTTAGTACTCATGTTACTCATGTGGTCTTATCATTGGGTTTTAGAGCAGTGTAGCATGGCAAAAAGAACACAGGCTTTGAAGTCAGTGGAGCCTGGGTCTCTGTGTTGCTGAGCACACAGGGACCTGAAGCACGAGTATTGACTCTCGGACTTAGAAAAGGACATTGCTTCTTTGAGTCTTAGTGTCCTTATTTCAGATGAGAATGACAATTGCTGTCTGGGTCAGGACTCGTTTTTCTTCTTAGCTAATATATATGTGGCCATAATGTCGGAGGTACCGATTTCACTGATTTCTTGGCCTCTTATTATGGTAGGCAAAGATTTCGTTCTTATACGCCATCTGTTTCCTCTCCTCTCAATATTTTACAATTATTTTTAAATGTTTTTAAATAATTAGTTATTATTAAGTCAGTGTTCAGCACTTGGTATACCTATCCAAGTATTATTTACAGCAGAATGTGGTTATATTCTACATGTGCATTTCCATTTTATATTTTTTCATAAGGTAATGATTGCTCTGTCTTCACATTTAATTTCATAGAGTATTTCACTTTTCAAAATCAGATTGCCTTTGGTACACCTATTAAAATTATTTTCTTTGAGACGTTATTTCCTCAAAGCTCCTTTCTCATTTGTCTGAGTTGTTTGCTTTCTTCAGTTATGCCGTAGTTTCATTCAGGGATTTAAGTTACCTGTGATCTTTGTGCTTTCTGCTGATCGATTGCCCTGTTTCCTGGTTTTTGTGTTTTCCTCTTTTCTCCGAACTCCCCACTGTTGAGGCAGCGCATGCCCCAGGGGTTTGTCCAGTTGGACCAGGGTGTGAAGACAGACGCAGCTGCTGCAGGGTGCCCTTCGCCCTGGTGCTTCTCTTTCCTGTGTTCTGTCTCTTGTTTTTTCAGTCCCAGGCCTTTTTCTTTTTGTCTTGTTCCATCTTTTTTTTGTGGCAAACAGCCAAAGCTGCGTGGGATGTAAATTTTGGGGGACTCTCCTATGTCTGAAGAGTCTTGTTCTCTCCTTATACTTGAAAAATAATGTTGTGAGTTCTTGAACTTTAAACTGAAATTGTTTTCTTGGAAAGTGCTTCTTGGTTTCATCTGTGAGGGTTGCTATTGGAAAATCTGGCCATACTCTATAGATTCTTGATCCTCTGTATATATATGACTGACTTGCTTGTTTTCTTCCTGGAAACTCATGGCTTATTCTTTTAATTTCCATTGTCTGGAAATTTTACAGTGATGTCCTTGACTGATTTTGTTTTTATTTTGTGTCTTGGGCACTCAGTTGGGTCCTTTGTAACCTAGAACTGTATTCTTCTTCAATTTGAGAAGTTTCTTGACTCATTCCTTCATTAATTTCCTTCCATCCATCTTTGCTCTTCCGTAGAAATCCTGTTCCTGTTACTCACATATTCAACCTGCTTGACTGGCTCGCCAGTTACCTTCCTTGTCTGTGTTCCATCTCTGTTAGTCATTTTCCCATGACAAAACATCTGATACCCACAACTTACAGAAAAGAAGTTTTTTTGGCTTGCAGTTTCAGAAGATTCAGTCCGCGGTCTGCTGAAAGGTCATGGTGGAGGAAAACTGCTCAGTCACAGCAGCCAGAAAGTGGAGGGAACAGGAAGGAGAGGTGCGCTCTCCACAGGCACAGCCCCAGTGGTGCACCTGGGGCAGCGCATCAGCTGCAGATTCATCAGTGGACTAACGCACTGGCGTGATAGCCTCCTAGTCCAGTCACTCGCTGTCCGAAAGCCTGCCCCTGAACACACGCCACACTTTGGATCTAAGCCATTGCATTCTCTTGTTCCTTTCTATATAGGTCTTGTTTAATCAGCTTTGTATGATCTCTTTTTCCCTTTTACACAGGTCTGATTTAATCACCTTTGTGTCAGGTTTTTAATTTCTGCTGTCATGTTTTCAATTTCAGATTTTGTGTTATTTAGTGTTTCTTTTAAAATAGGAACTGTCCTTTTGTGAATGCTATCTAGTCTCCTAAATCTTAGAGAGTGGTTAATAATTTTTCCCCCTAATTTTTTTCTTTGAATCGTTTCTTTTCCCTACAAGGTGCTTTGCTGCTTTTGTTGTCCACCAGCTTCTCCCGGATGGCCCGTCGCTGTTTGCTCATGATTAGAACCAACAGTCCTAGAACTGCATAGCAGCTTTGAACACGTGGGTGCTGCCCACCTGGAGCTTCGCGGCCGGGTTCCCTGGGCGGTGCTTTTACTGGCGCTTGGTCGGATTTTCTGTGGAGTCGTTTACCTGAAAGAGGAAGGTCTGCGCGCAGCACAGCAGGCGCCCGTGTCACAAGAGAGCAGGCTGCTGGTCTGCGGTGTGCGCCACCATCCCCATTTCGCTCTCGTGCCTCTGCTTGTGTGCCAGCCCGTGGCCTTCCTTCCGCAGGGCAGGCGTCGGGCTGCACAGGGTCAGAGCGTCGCAGCAGCCTTCCCTCACTTTCCCTCACTCCCCCTT
>RJWT010020394.1:0-17967 GCA_004365215.1 Cuniculus paca
GGAATGATTTTTATTTGGTCTGATTTCCTGAAATAGAATACAGTGCCTGCTGCAGAAACTCCAGTCTATGGGCCCAGAGAGCAAACTGTCCCGGTGCTCCCAGCTTAGCTGCTGGGGGAGGAGAAACTGCAGGGTGCGGTGGGGCACAGCCTATGCAAATCTGCTGTTGAGACAGCTTGCGTTATGTTTAGGCAATAACCACAAATTTGACATGCCACTTCCCCCAAACCCCAAACTGATTCTGTGCTAGTATTTGTCTCCAAAGCTCTCTTGGAAGGTTTATTTCTTCCTATTTACAACTCCCAAACAGAGCTGTTTTTAAGGGGAAATCAGTTTCTATTAATGTGTAGAACCCCAAGTGAGTCTGTGCTTCTTATTTATACTCATTTGTTTGGGCCAGAGAACACTTTGAGCTGGTAACCAG
This sequence comes from Cuniculus paca, assembly GCA_004365215.1. Taxonomy (NCBI): domain Eukaryota; kingdom Metazoa; phylum Chordata; class Mammalia; order Rodentia; family Cuniculidae; genus Cuniculus; species Cuniculus paca. The sequence continues at coordinate 425 of RJWT010020394.1, forward strand.
GCAAGTAGGGGTCCGGGACGAGTGCAATCACCTGGCCTGATTTATGCACAGGGATTCTAGGAATAATCATGTTTTAAATAAGGCTAATCAAGCTGTCTTCTTGTAGAAACGCTCAAACCCACTCACAACCTCACACTTTGAGTGTGCTTGCTCCCACTGGGGTAAAGCCAAGAGGTAGGAACCATGGCTTATTAGGAGCCTGGCACTGGTGTTCAGGGTCGGCAAATGCTATCTGATATGTCTGCACAATGAGTTTCCTTTTTCCCCTTTAGGACTGGGAACTGAACCCACAGCCTTTGCACTGAGCTATATCACCAGCCCTTTTCAATTTTTTTTTATTATTATTTTGAGACAGAGTCTCACTAAGTTACTAAATTATTCAGGCTGGGCTCAGACTTGCAAATCCCTTGCCTCGGCCTCCCAGAGTGCTGGGATTACAGGTGTGTGCCATATCCTTGGCCAGTAGGTTCTTTTCAGAGGGCAGGGGGTAAGGAAGCAATATGGTTTTTGTGTACTAAAGGCCCCAGTTTCTTCTCTAAGTGTGGTCCCTCTGCCTTAACAGCAGAGAATTTGAATTTCTTCCCTTGTTTTCTTTTGATTGGACTGCCTTCATCCTAATTTTGCTGCTTAATTATACTGCCCCCAAGCTCCCAAGGCAACTTGCCAAGAAGCTCAAACTTCCTTTCGAAGTTTGTCACCTCTCTTACCTTTGTTCTCTGCCACAAGCACCTCTGAATTAGGGTCACACAGCTGCTATTTTACAACCTGCCCAAGCCAGTCACTTTTTAACAAACTAGAACTGAGTTTCTGCTCTGGGACAGGCATCAACAAATGTGCTCTGCAAAAGGCTGGATGCCAGGCTGTGTGAACTCATGAACCTGAGTGTTTCTGGGGCAATTTCTTCCATTATTGTGTCATGGGAGTAGCTATCCACAACACATCAACGAAAAGGTGGGCCTGTGTTCCAATAAAACTTTATTTCTAAAAACACCATAGCTTAGCTTGAGGGCTAAATGTATCAGGTCCATGCATGTAAGAGGCACAAGAGACCCACAAGACTTTTGAGAATGGTTTGTTGGCAAAACAACTGCCAGCTTAAACTGAAGGAGAAAGAGACCCCAAAAAAAGGCAAGCAAGGAAGAGGGTTGTCAGAAACTCAAATTTCTACAGACAAGAAAAGGTGACTTTGAGAAACAAAGCTGTGGATACAGAGGACAGTGTGGAGGCCAGACCCTGAACCCTAATGGAATTTGTCAGATTGAGAAATTGCTCAGAACGAGCCCCTCTATTTTCCTTTCAGTTTCCTCCTCATTGGAAAGGGAATGCTGCATTCATTATCCTAATGGCATTGGTCTCACCTTGTATTCTGGAAACACATAACTTGCTTCTGGTTTCATCCTTCCTCAGATAGAGAAGAACTGTGACTCAAGCTAGACTGCACTCTGAGCCTGACCCACACCTAAAGTGGATGGTGTAGATGTTGATGTTGGAGGCTTCTGATTTGTTGAGACCAAGATGACATCTCAGATTGAACCGATGTTGTAATGGATTGAGAAGAAAAGGTCAATGCATGTGAGACAGACATGAAACTTGGAGGAGAGAGGATGGATTGTTGTCAGTTATGCCTCCTCCCATGTCCTAATCCCTGGAACCTGCAAATGCAATGCCTTGCACAATAAAAACAACTTTGCAGATGTGATGACTTGAAGGATACTGAGAAAGGAGATGATTTTGGGTACCTAATGTAATCACAGGGTCCTGCTAAGAGGGAGGCAGGAGCAGGGGAATCATAGAAAAGATTGGAGGGTGGAAGTGGAGATCAGAGAGAGGAAAAGATGCTGCATGTCTGGCTTTGAAAATGAAGAAAGGGACTTTAAGCCGATGGATACAGCACTCTCTGGGAGTTGGGAAAAGCAAGGAGACAAATTTTCCCTAGAGTCTCTGGAAGCAAGGCATGCCTGCCAACATCTTGAAGTGAGCACAATGTTTTGACTCTGGAGTTACAGTATGATTAATAAATTCATATTATTTTAATCCTACTAAGTTTATGGTAATTTGTTATAGCAGCAAGGAGACTAATAAAGATTTTGGGCAATCACTGCTGTAGAGATAAGTAACGTTAGGGGCTTTCATGCATTGCCTTCTTCGGTCCTCATAGCCGCCCTGTGAGGCAGGAATGAATATCCTCACATGCAACTGAAAAAGTGCTGTGTGCAGAGACTGACTCAACTGCCTAGTTTACTGAGCTCCAAAGACCATGTTTCCAGGTTATGTTGCCTTTTTAGACTGACTTCCATGTTGCACATTATAGAATCCCTCCCCAACTCCCATTAGTGTTTAGCTCTCCTTTATCCCATTCTCTTGGAACTTTATTTCAGTGCCTTTGGATATACTTTTCATTCACTCAGACTACACAGACTCTGAGACCTATCAAATGGCAAACCTTTGTTCAAATTCCAGATTGCAGGATGGGTGTATGAAAATGATGTCAATTTCAGAAGAATCAACACTCCTCTCTTGGAAAAACCTCAGCCATCTTCTTTGACAGAGTGTATAGCTTCATCTATACTGTGGAGTGAATTATGCACCCACCCCAAATTCTGTGAGTTGAAGCTCTAATTCCCAATATGATGATATTTGAGGATGGAGACTTTGGGAGATAATTAGGATTAGAGAATGGACCCTCATATTAGTATTAGTATTAGTATTAGTATTAGTATTAGTATTAGTATTTTTTAGGTACTGGGGGTACTGGTCCTTTGTACTGAGTTACATCTGGTATCAGATGCTATATAAGGATTTATAAGGTAGGCTTACAGTGGTCACCTGCAGAGTCTGGGTGGAAGAATGCAAAAAGGGTCATCTGTGAGTTGGAATGCTGAAGGATCCAATCAAAAGTGAAAGGTCTGGAGCTCACTGCAGAGTTCTGATTGAGTCTATATTTGGAAGCTGAAGATCTGTGCTGGAAACCTGGAGACAGATGTTCAAGGGCATTGTCAAAAACTGGAGCTCCTTCAAAAAAGCAAACTCAAGACTTCTTTCTTCTTTCCCTTTTTATTCCAATCCAGGCTATAAGCCTATTGGTTGGTACCGTCCACATCTAGGGTGGGTCTTCCCTCTTATTAAGTCCATCATCCAGGCACACCTAGAACTGTGCTAAACCATTCTATGAAGTGTTTCTTATTCAAGTTGACACCACAGTTAAGTATCACACAACTCTAGCCCTTTCAATATTTTTTTTTGAGAAAGGGTCCTGCCTAGTCACTAAGTTGCCCAAGCTGAGATCAAACTTGCGATCCTCCTATCTTAGACTCCTAAAGAATGAGATTATGAAAATGGTTTAGTGACCTTGAAAGAAAAGTGGGATCTCTCTGTCTCTGTCTCTGTCTCTTTCTTACCACCATGCTGCCCCCACCATCTGAAGCTATAGCAAGAAGGCAACTATCTGCAAGTCCCTCATGAATAAATAATTAATCAGTGATAATTAACCTTGATCTTGGACTTCTCAAACTTCCTACTGTGAGAAATAATTGTTGTTTAAATGACCCAGTCTAGGATACTTTGCAGATTGCAACAATCTAGAAAACAAAAACAAAGCTAGAAAACAGCATGTGAGCTAGCAGCTATAAATGGCCTATAAATCTATGATGCAGGAGGCAGGACAGCAGCACAACAAGGTGACATTCAGATGGGCTTAGTGGCCCATACCTGCTTCATGTGTGCCCCTGTGTGATCCCATTCCTTGCATGTAGTTGGCCCAGTGCCTTGTTTCCATCCGATGACATGCAGCAAATGTGATGAGATGTCCCTTTCACAATTGCATCATATCCATCTTGCTAACAGACTGCCTGCTGGCTGTGATGAAGTGGATTGCCACGTTGTGGGTTGTTCTCCAGTGAGATTCATCTGGTAAGAACTGCAAGTGGCCTCCTGATGACAGCAAGCAAAGATCTGAGACTTTCTTCTGTGTCTGACAACCAGCAAAGAGTGAAATCAACCAGCTAGCAGTTGCATGAACTTGAAAACAGGCCTTTCCTCAGTCAAGCAAACAGATAAGACCCCAGTCCTGGCCAAGACCTTGACTACAGTCATGCAAGAGCCCTTTTGCTGTGCTCAGACTCCTCACCTAGAGGACTGTGAGATGACTGTGTGCTGCTGCCAGCTCCTAACACGTGGCAGTGTGTTACACTGCAGTCAATATGGACTGTATGTGACAGTGTGGGTTTAGAATCCTCTGACATGCATCATGGGTTCAAAGCTTGTCTCCACCTCTTCCCCTGTGACTCTGGATATGCTGTGTGCACACTCAAAGCCTGCATTCCCTTTTGTACAGAACAAGTCAATGCCCAAGCAGATCACACAACCAGTATTCAATTATTGCTAGCAATTATTATATTTAAGTGCCAAGGAATCACAGAAAGGGTAAATTTAATCTTTCTTGGAATTAGAGCAAAATCATTTAAACTAACACTTGCATTGTGCTTTCAACTTTATGAAAGCTCACATAGGAATTATTGAGTTTGACTCTTTCCAACAGTGTCTCCTGACTGCAGGCATCCCCCACCCCATCCTGGCATTATTTGGAGCTGTTTTTGGTTGCCCAACTGTCAGGAGATGCTACTGACATCTGGCAATTGTGCCAGGGCTGCTGCTAACCATCCTGAATGCACTGGACACCCAGGCACACAGAATAAGGAATTATCAGGCCAGAATGTCAATAGTGCTGAAGTTGAGAAACTATATCTGAGCAATCCTGTGAGGGAAGTGTGGTTGTCACTCACAGCTTGTAAATGAAGCTAAGGGCCAAATGACAGTGTTGGGTGAGGAGCAAGTGGATGGTATCGGGCATAGCTAAAGTAGAAGTCCTGTCCTCACACCCACCTTGCTGGCCAAGCCTCTCTTGTGGAGCCCTGGTTTCAGCTCAGGGAAAATGGGCAGGCTGTGTTAGCCCATAGGAGGGACAGTGATGATGGTTTCAGGCACTGGAGCAGCCTAGGGGCAGCATTTGCTCAGGTGCAGTTGTTTTCAGTCTGACTTGGGTGGAAGTCTGGAGGATAGGCCTATTTCATCAGAATCCAGATATTCTTGCCAATATGAACTTTGTATTCTTGTATAAAAAACTCTTTGTATATACTTTTACAACTCTTGGGAAGAATTCAGTAGACATTTATTTAAATAATATTTTTATCAGCTGGGCATTTCCCCAAAGAATGCCACCTAAACCTCTCTGTACTATAGTTTTGTCCCCACTTGTCAGACAAGGAAAGTGAACCTCAGAGTGTAATGAGTTGACTTGCAAAGAGCATACAATCTATGAAGGATGAAGCTGAATTTCAAACCCAGTTCCCTATAATAGTTGCTTTCTGAATATTGTGTGTGTGTGTGTGTGTGTGTGTGTATGTGTGTGTGTAACACACTCCTGGTTTCAGGGAGTTTGTTATTCAGAGGAAAAGCTAGAATCATAGCAGGTATAAAACTCTAAGGGAAAGACGAAACCAGCCCAGCTCCTGAGTGCATGCAGGCTGCCATCCAAACTCTCCTGTGGGTAGCCAGCGCGGGCAGGGAGAACCAGCCAGCCATGCCTTGGAGAAACTGCACGTGTCTGGAGAAGCCTGTCTTGCACCCCACTGCCTTCTGGAGAACCTGTCTAAGAAGAAACCCAGGTGCCTGACCCATCCCCCTACACTGTGAATGGGTAGCTAACATGGAAGTACCTGGAACCCCACAATCCACTCATCCAGAGGAATCCAGGAAAATGTCAAGACAAAGGAGCAAAAGGCAATCTCTGGCCTCCAACCCAAACTGAACAAGTCCAGGAGACTTAGACATGGAAGAAAGTGAAAGTTGCATACCTGAAATTTCTGGGATGATGGTAACTGAAGTAAAGAAACTACTTCATGAGGCTGTAAAAGAAATTAGATCAGAAATAATATCTCAGGTAGAAGAAGAAATGAAAAACATAATAAAAGGGTTGCTGAGCATATCTAAAGAAGACATAGATTAAAAAAAGAAGAGCATAGGAGAACGAGGGAAACATTGAATGAACTATATAGAGAAGAATTGGAATCCATGAAACAGACTCCAAGAGATAGCCAGAAAATTAAAAACTCCATTGAAAGCTGGCAAAACCACTTGAAAGAAACTAAAGATAGACTTTCAGACTTTGAAGACAGGATGGCAGTTAGTGATCATGAAAGGAAAGATCTCTTAAAAATAACAAGAAACCAGGAAATAACAATTCAATGGCTGCAAGACAACACAAAGAAAAACAATTTGTGTCAGCAAAAAAGCAGGAGTCAACAGAAATAACATAAAGAGACTATTTACAGAAGTAATATCGGAAACTTCCCAAGCATGTGAAAAGGATTTTACATACATATAAGTAAGACATATAGCACTCCAGCTAGCCATAACCAAAATAAATCTACACCTAGACATATAATAATCAAGATTCCAGAAATTCAGCACAAGAACAGAATATTAAAGGCTGTTAGAGAAAAGAAACAGGTTACCTATAAAGGAAAACCCATCAGAATCACAAGACTTCTCAACACAAACCATCAACTCAAAGAAGAACATAGAGTGAAGATTTTCAAGTCCTGAAAGAAAACGACTTCCAACTCAGATTGAAGTACCCTGCAAAACTATCTTTCAAAATTAATGGAGAAATAAGATTATTATGGTTAATACATTGTGTCAACTTGAGCAGTTTAGAAGTTTAACTGAGAGACTCAGCAGGGAACCAGGGTTCTTTGTAAATATCCTCATCCTGGCAAAGGAGGGCAAGGATGTTTTGTGAGTGCTACACCTGCTCTGGAGTGGTGGTGGCCTGTGTACAATTTGAGGGTAGAAAAGAGGCTTACTCTCTTTTTTGCTCTGGCTGCTGCCTTGAAGTGTTGCCCCAGTGCCATGCCACTCTACTTTGGAGCCAGCTGATTATGGACTGAAACTACCAAGAACTGTAAGCTAAATAAATGTTTTCTTCCCTAATTTTGGGTGTCAGGTGTTTGTCTGAGCAACGAGAAAAAAGTAACCAAGACAAAGATACTACCATGACAAAGAACAACTGAAGGAATTCATGACCACAAAACCAACCCTACAAAGAGTGCTGAAGGATATTCTAGAGAGAGATAAAAATGACCCCGGTTTCAGGAACAGCAGCAAAGTGGGATCACTGAGCAGGGCAGACAGTTGAATGGAGGGGGAAAGTAGGGAATCAATGGCAGGAGAAAAGTGTGGTAAAGACAAACCAGTGTATATTGACCATAATCATTAATGTAGATGGCCTCAATTCACTGCTAAAAACAAACACAGGTAGAGTGGATCAAGAAACAAGATCCATCAATATGTGGTATACAAGAAATACATTAACTCAAAAGGAAATTCATAGACTGAAAGTCAAAGGAGAGAAAACAATGCTCCATGTGACAGAGAACTAGAAAAAAGCAGGGTTAGCTTGCCCATCAACCACAGAATGGGTAAGAAAGATATGGCATTTTTATACAATGGGAAGCTGTTCAGATATAAACAAAGATAACCTCAAGGCTTTTGTAGGTAAATAGATGCAACTTGTGATCATGCTTTAGGGTGAAATGGTTCAGACTCACCTAAGTGAACATCATGCTGTCTCCCTAGCATTAAAAAACTGAAGGAGTTAGTGGGATCCAAAACATATAATAGATATTGTGAATGTTAAAGGGGAAGAAACATTTGAACAGGGAAGGTGGTAGCCATTGTTAATCCCCTATTATTTTGTTTTAAATTCCTGTATCATTTTCATTGTTTTGTTTTGATTGATTTTATTCTATTTTGTTTGGTTTGATTTTATTATATCTGATGGCACGGGCAGCTGTTTCAAAAATAACAATATATATTATGGAAGCCATTGTTGATTTCCTATTTTGTTCTGAAGTCCTGTATTGCTTTCACTGTTTTGTTTTGACTGTTTTTATTCTGTTGTTTTATTTGATTTTATTAGGTCTGATGGTGTGGGCAGTTATTGTGAAGATAACAAGAGGCATTATGGCAGCCATTGTTGATTTCCTATTATCTTGTTTTGAAGTCCTGTATGACTTTCACTGTTTTGTTTTGATTGGCTTTATTCTGCTTGGTTTTATTCTCTTAAAAATAAAATTTAAAACAATCTAAGGGAGAAGAAGACTTAAAATGATTTCGGACAGCATTCTCCTGGAAGTGCCAAGAGAAAGAGGAAAAGATTTTTGTGGAAAAGATTTTCATGGGTGGGTTTTGGGGAAGGAACACAAAAGCCTTCTGAGAGGAGGTGACACTCAGCTGAGCACAAATTGCAGGGAGAACAAAATGCCAATGCCCCAAATCAAACAATAAATTCACTTGGTAAAAGCCTGTTCTCCTCCAGATGCTAAAAGACAAAAACTCCCTAATTCAACTCTAAGTAGGCCTCAGTAACAGAGCTTTAGGAATCTAGGCAGGCTCTTATTCTTCCTTTTTTTTCTTTTCTCCTTTCATGACTGAGCAGCCCAGCATCCTGATTGGGGCTGAGATTTGCTGTATTTGACTCGTCTTGTAATTTTCATCCTTGGCCTGATTATTCTAAGTTTATGAGACAAGTCTCTTATCACTGTTATCAGCGCTTTTGTTTTGCCATTTTCTGCTCATTTTTACACAATAATACGAGCAAAGAGTTCTTAAAATAGACCAATAATCACGGGACCACTCTCTGGAGCAGACAATCCTAACAATGAGAAAAAATGGAGCCCTGGTTTACGGGCCACATGCAGTACTTTGATGCCTTGGTTTAAAGTTTAATCCATCCATTCAGCAGCTGAAAACAGAATCCTGCTCTCTGCATGGGCAGGAGGATTTGGGGATTTAGAGGCAGAAAGCTGGACTTCACAGGCAACAGAACTGCCTTCCATTCTTCACTCACTTTACACATACCTACTAAACACCTATTTTCTAGGTACCGCTCCAGGAACTAGGGAGCCATGAACTTGATACCAGGCCCCTGAACTCACAGAATTTACAGACTAGACTGAGAGATGAACAATAAATAAGTAAACAAATCAAGAAATAAGGTACATTCAAATTGAGGAAAGATGAAGTATATGATACCCAGATAAATTTGAATTTTAGATAAATAAGCTTTTTGGTGGTGAGGGTGGTACTCGTGACAGGGTCTCATTATGTAGCTCAGGCTGGCCTTAAACTCGCTGTGTAGTCCAGGCTGGCTTCAGTCTCATGGCAATTCTCCTCTCAGAGCCTCCCAAGTGCTGGGATTACAGGCATGTACCACCACACTTGGTTAAATAAATATTTTTTGCATATATGTTCATCTCAAAAATTCCATTCTCTATTCTTATTTATTAAATCAGCAGCCTTAGTCCTAAGGAAATAAATAGAGTAACTGGGATTATGTATCATTTAGGAAGCTGTTGCCTACTAGCATGTGTCATTGCTTGAATAGAAGCTGAAATTAAAACTAAAGCATGAGCTTGCAGGAGAAAAACTAAGGAAAGTAAGAGAGAAGATAGAGTAAAGACTCCAGCTTGGGTAGTATCTAGAGGGGATGCACTAGAGGGGATCAGACTGGCTCACCCACAAAAGAATGGAGGCCAGATTTATAGGGTACTGTGGGAGATTGGGGTCTAATCCATCAGCATCTCAGTCCTGGTTGTAACTCCAGAGATGTCCTGTGCTTCAGGGAATGATTCTATTCCCACGAAATGATTGTGAGGCTCTGTTCTTCCTGGAGCCTAAGTGACTACTGGTTCAGGACAATGGGTTGAAATTTCCAGGCATCACTGTGAGTGGTAAGGGCCTGGAACCAGATGTTATCCAGGCCGGTAATTCAATGTCTTTGTGAATCCTAACAGTCACTTCAGAGACTCTGGTATCCTCTGTCTTGAAGGGGGATGAAATAGGCTAGGTAAATTTAGATCTAGTCAAATTTGTTCTGTTGATTTTCTAAATAAGTAACATATTTATAACCAAAATTTTAAAGGGTATGGCATAAAGGTTCAGCTTTGTTCTGCTTTTAATTACCCGTTGGGTATCTGTAGGCCTGAGTGAAGAGTCATGGGTTTTAGCAAAAACTGCCCTTAAGTCCCTGATTGCCTGAGAGGACAGTGTAAATCATGCTTTTAATGAGTGACAGGTTAAGGGCTCAGCAGTTGTCTTTTGTCCCTATAGAGGTCTCTGACCATGTCAGTTCCACCAGAGAAAGAGCACCAGCAGTCACCAGACTAAGAGATTCCTTGCATGGAGTATGTGTGAATGATAACAGGGGCTGGCCTGGCCAGTCCTCGCTGAGGGGTACACGAGGAAGTGCCAGCTGAAACTTGCAAGTGCAGGCAAAGTGACTGTGCAGCAGAACTTTGTCTTCTTCAGGGAAACCTCGGCTCTGTTTTTAAGGCCTTTTAGGCCCACCCACATTAAAGATGAAGTAAACAAAAGTAACTGATTTCAGAATTTCATTACATCTACAAAATACCTTCCCAGCAATACTAGATCAGTGCTTTAATAGATAACCAGGGCCTACAGTCCAGCCATATTGACACGCAAAACTGATGAAGATAGATGGGAAGAGGAGGGGTATGGACAGTCTTTAGGGAAGCCTTCTCTCAAGTGGGGACATTTGAAACACAACTACTGATATACTGATACCCTGAACATTAAATTAACATTCTAAGAGCCAAGAGATAAAAATATTCCAAATGGAATGAAAAACAGGTGCAAAGACCCGAGGTAGGAAAGATTTTTTTTTTTTTAGGAAAAGAAGAAGATCATCATGGTTAGGATGGAGTTTTCCAGAGGCATATGGACCTGGTTAGATGGGAGTATAAGGCAGCAGGAGGATCAAAGTCAAGTTCATATCACTCCAGGGCTGTTACCACTTGTAAAAAGTGTTGCTAAGTAGAGGATATAAAACAGACTTTGAAAAGAATCCTATCTGAAATATCTCTGGGTATCTGACTGGCACTAAAGGTATTCATTTGCTTGCTCAAAAAAAAAGGTTCTGCTGGTCATTTAAGACACGGACTTTACTAAAATGAAATGATACTGGATTCCACAAATTCAGACTAACTCTCATTGTTTCTGAAAAGGAGTCTTAATCACGAACTAAAGAGAAGGCTCAGCGAGTGAGGAGCCTCCAGGAAGCATCTTAAGGTTTTCTTCAACTAACATTTGCATTCAAGAAACTTCCCTTTGAAGGCTAGAATGATCAACTGATAAGCCAATTTTTTGCAGAAAGTAGTGGAACGTGCACCAACACTTTCTGTTTGACTTACGCTCATTTAAGGGAAGAGGTCAGGGTCCTAACATTCCGTTCAGTGCCACACTCTCAATGACCTAACTTCCTCCCACTAGTTCCCACTTCTCAAATGTTCTATCATCTCCTAGTGGCACCTTAAGCTGGGGACATGAACCTCTGGGGATTATTCCATATCCAAACCTGCACTCCTGGACCCACTGGAGGTTCCCGGCATCCATGCCTACTTGGAGTTTACGTTGCCTCCAAGTCAAGTGGGATTCCTCCAATGTGGTTATGAAAACTTGAGGAACATAACTTATTATCTCTTGACTTAGTTTTGACCTTTCTACAAATAACTGAGGATTTCATACTCTCTAGAGAATCATTCATTCCCAAAACGCTGGTTCCATGAGAATTCTTTATATTGTAAACTGTCCCCACTGCTGTGTCTTGATTTGGGAGGTGTCATAGACAGGAAATTCTGATCCCTGTTGTCGTTTGCTAAAACAATTTCATTCTAAAATCTTGAAGATAAATTCTTCTTGTTCTATCTTCTTGTTCCCACTAAAATCAAATGGTATATAGTTGTATTCATTATCCATTGCTAAAATATGCCCTAAAAATTTAGTGGCTTCAAACAACAAACATTTCCTTTCTCCTTGTTTCTGTGGGTCAGGAATTTGGAAGCAGTTTGCTGAGTGGTCCTGGTTGTGGTTTCTCCTGTGGTTGCTGGCAAGATGTCACTGGGACTGTAGTCATCTGAAGGCATGGCTTGGGCTGGGGGACCCCACGGCTATTGGCAGGAAGCCTCGGTTCCTCACCAGGTGGCCTCTCGCATAGCTGATACACCCTCATAACACAGCACCTGGCTTTCCCCAGGAGGAATGACCCTCAAGAGAAAAGAGAAAACCTCAATGTCTTTCATGATCTGGTCTTGGAATTACCAGACTGTGTTTGTGCATGTGCTAGAGAAATGTCACTCTTTAATATCATGGGGATGTTATTTTTCCAGTTACATATCTCCAACTTCACTCCCAGTTGTACTTAAGTAATATATGGTCTATTACTTATAAGTAGCTATGTTTCTGTTATAATTTGCATCTAGATGGGGGGGGAGATCCAGATGCCAGCTTTTTCTCATGAGTCGGTACCATTTGTGGGCTGCGGGGGAGGAGAACAAGAAGCCAAACCCTCACTGCGAGTCAGCCCATGGGGTTAGATCCAGATGCCAGCCCTTTCTGGTGTGCTGGCTGGAAACAAGAAGAGCCAAAGTCTCCCCTCCCCCTCAAGTAGGCAACCAGATGATCCAGAGAAACACAGGCTGAGATGGTAGCTATTGAGGTAAAATACAACTTAATGCTTGTAGAGTTTAGTGTTTCACTGACTTTGTAGGCCTAAAGCCAGTAGTCTGATATCCATTCAGAGGATAACAATACATGGTGTAGCATCTATGGGGGATCTCTTTCTGAAGGCGGTAGCCATTGTTAATTCCCTATTATCTTATTTTGAAGCCCTGTATCATTTTCATTGTTTTGTTGGTTTGGGTTTTACTCTGTTTTATCTTGTTTGATTTTATTGCATTTGATGGCATCGGCTGTTATTTCAAAGATAACAGGATATATTATAGTAGCCATTTTGGATTATTATCTTGTTTTGAAGTCTTTTATTGCATTCATTGTTTTGTTTTTGTCTTTTTTTTTTGTGTACTGGGGATTGAACTCATGAACACTGGGCACTTAGGCCACTGAGCTAAATCCCCAGCATTGTTTTGTGTTTATTGGTTCCATTCTATTCTGTTTTGTTTGATTTTTACTATAATTGAAGTTATGGTCAGCTATTTTGAAAACAGCAGGAGGCATAATGGTAACCATTGTTGATTTCCTAACACTGGGGGCTTGAAACAATTGAAATTTATTGCTCCTGGTTTTGGAGGCCAGAAATCCAAGATCAAAACGTTACAGAACCATGGCCCCTCTGAAGTCGCTAGGAGGAGCTGCTCCAGACCTCTCCTAGGTGTCCCTAGACCCAACACACATCGCTGGTGTCCTCAGTCTGCACAAAGCCTTCTCCCTGTGTGTTTCTATATCCTCTTCCCTTTTTATGTGGCTTTGTCCAAATGTTCACTTTTTATGAGGACACCAATCACACTAGCCCCTCCTAATGACCTTATTTTATTACTTCTGTAAAGAACTGATTTCTAAATGAAATCACATTTCTGAAGTACTGGTGGGTTACGACTTAAACATATCTTTTCAGCAGGTCATAATTCAATCCATGGTACCTGTATCTGCAGAACCAGTCAGTTTTGGGAGCAAGCAGATGCATCCCCTAGAAATCCATGCTCAGGAGTTAGAAGTTGGCTTCCGGGCTTGGGCTCTTCCTAGGCTGCTGGAGCTCTGAGTATGAGCAGGTACAGTAGGGGATGGAAAGAGGTCAGCTGCAGGAAGTCCTTGCTGTCCAGGCACGCAGGTCACTCATCTCAGAGTTGTCTATGTTTCCTCTCTTCCTCAACACATCACTTCTAGGCCATGGCAAACATTTCAATTCCATTCAGACGGGACTTTTTCTATTGATCTCCATCAGCACTGACATTACCCTGCAGTGACATGGTATTTTATTATAGCAGTACTGTCACATACTCAAGTAGCAGTCAACATGAGCTTTTGAAGCCCAAATCAAATCACATCACTCCAGTTTAAAGTCCTTCATGGCTTCTCACTGCATTTATAACAAAATCAAGACTCTTTGGTAAGGCTACTTGCACCTTTCCACCTGTGTCTCAGAATTAGCTTCTCCAGGACACATGGTGCTAGAGACATCAGCCTTTCCCTGTTCCGAGGTCACACCTTGCTTTGTCTTCCTAGCAGGTATCTACTTATTCTTCAATTTCTAGCCTTGAAACCACTCTCTCCGAGAGAACTTCTTGGCCTCCAACGGAGTCTGTCCCCCTCTCATAAACCTAGGCTGGCTTCTAGGACTTGTTTGAAGAGTAACAAGTACCAAAAGTGAGGTTCAGGGACCTTGGTCCCTAGTGTGTGAGAAGCTTTGCAGTCTCCCCTGTTTGTCTACTGAGATGCCAACTCCTAGCATCCAGCCACCATGCTGGAGGGACCACAAGCACCCACAAAGAGAGGAACTGAAACCTTTGGGCAACAGATGGGCTGGGCTGATCTCAGGTGACAACTGGCACCAATTCACCAGTCAGCAAATGAGTCATCTTAAAAGATGACCCTCCAGCTGCAGCTGGGTCTTCACAGCTGACATTCCATGGTGCAGAAGTGTTTGTTCTGACCACTGAATTTGGCAGTGGGCTGCTACAATGTGATAAATAGAGAATACCACCTTATACAATGCACCATCCCAACCAATCAATGTGTGCTGCGTTACTGTTTTATTCTTTTTATGGCACTTGCTGCAATCCGGAATTACCAGAGATATTTAACTCCTTATTCCCTGTCTTGCTACCACTGGGATAGAAAGTTCACAAAGGCTATAACTGTGGCTTCTGTACTCATCACTAAATTCATAGTAAAATGAGTAAATGCTGATTGAATGAATAAAGAGTGAAAAGGTGGGTGGATGAATTCTTTTTAAGTATTTAATTCAGAAGGACAAAGGAAAGGTCCTCTTCGGTCTAGTTAAATCAATATAATTGACTATTGGCTCTACGATCCCCTGAACATCCCTGATTTGCATAGGACCCTCTATTTCTGCAGTCCTTTGACTCAACTTGGAATTTCAGGTTCAGTCAGTGAGGAAGAGTTCACACCAGGAGAAGAATATTTTCCTTGGAACTCTGTGAACAAACAAAGGCCTGGAGCTCAGTGGCACTATGGGAAACCAAGGACCCCGCTGCCTTGTTCTGCCTCACTGGGACACACTAAGCTTGTTTGTGATTTTGAGTCCAACTTTACCTTTTCTTTCTCTTACCTTTTTTTTTCCTTCCTAAACCCTTCTCTTTCTCCCCTTCTCCTCCTCCTCTTTTCCTTTCTTTGAATGCATAGCACCATGAAAAGATTAAAATGTCCTAGGTATGGAGTATACTCACAGGGAGATACAGTAATATAAATACTCTAGAAAAGAAGCTGACCTAAACCCAGGCCTGTTTAAGTTGATTTTGATAAAATGAGTTCCTAATCTTCCAAACTATCAGTCTCTCTCTCTAGAGAGTTTCTCTGCCTCCATCAAGACATGTATATGTCCTATCCTGACCTTGCACATTTTCATATTCCTTCCAAAGCTAGACCAAGTATGCACATAAGGAGGCATATAGATAAGTAGATAGGTACACAGATAGAAGGGACAAACTCTTTCTCCACTCCTTCTCTAATGACAGATTCTTTTCTCTTGCAGTCAGCTCTGCTTTCAAAACAGAGATCCCAAGAAAATGATCAGTGCTGGCATTTTGAGCTGGAGTGTGTGTCACCAACTAGGCTTGGCCTGTTAAACTGGAAAACATGAGCTGGAAGAGAGAGGCAGGATACCAGGATTCTTACAAAGCCCGACTTTACTGCTGTGCCTATCACCACCATTAAGGGTCACGCATTGCTAGGGCTCCATCCAAAGTCACCAGTGGGTCAAGGTCGGGAACAAGTCACCATCTGAGCCAACTGCCCAAGACTTGGTTCATTTCAATTTTTTAATTTGAGTGATAACTTGGCTAACAGTGAGCAGCAGAAATGACTTTGGAAGGAATGCAAGAGCTGAGTGTCAAGGAGCAAGAGGTGATATGTTTCCCCATGACTTGGTCAGGGTCAGGAGACAATGAATCTAGGTTAGGCCCCACCTCCATCCTTCTGCCTACCATTGCAACTGCTCACAGCCTCGGCTTCTTTGCCTGGGAGCTTTCTTCTGTTGCTGGGAACGCTGTGAGCAGCCTTCCAACCATTCCAGATGGAAGTTTGTGTGCAAACGTCTCAGATACCTCTTCTAAGCACAATGACTCAAAGGCATATTTCCACACTGGTTTCTAGAGTTGCTTCAGTGGGACAAAGCTCCAGTCACCCAACAGGGGCACTGGATTGAAAACACTCCCCATGTTGATTTCTGTCATTCCCATTTCTCCATCCCTACCCCTCCGCTAGTGCTCTTTCCTCTCCAAAGAAGCTCCCTGCTCTTTTCTTCTGGCTCAGAGAGCACTGCTGGGAAGCCTCCACCTAGACAGCTAGTCCGTTATTCATAGGATCCCTGCAATACCTTCTGTTACAAACAGGGAGGGAGAGAGAGAGAGAGAGAGAGAGAGAGAGAGAGAGAGAGAGAGAGAGAGAGAGAGAAAGAGAGAGAGAGAGAAGAGAGAGACAATTGAAGTATATGGTTGAATGTTTAAATTTTTTTTAAAATGCATTACAATAAAAGACACATTCATCCCCCTAAAAATGCTCTCTCTCATTTGGAATATACTTATCCCATCATCTTGCCACAACCAACACATAATCCAAGTCCTATGTGTGAGGCAGAAATCAGAATGCCAGGCTGGGAATTTACAGTTAGCGAATGTGTGTCATCTCCCACGTTCTGGTTATCAACACGGATCAGCAGTGTTTCTTCTCCACCAGGCAAAGTCGAAGTGAAGCTTACTTGGAGTCCAGAAATCAGGCCATTGCTTCAGAAGCCATGAGACAGAACCAAGTCAAGGGACCACGGAGATACACAGAGACTTTTATATCTAAAGGAGGGAAACAGAGGACATCTGTGTAAAACCGTATGCACCTCCCTCAGGAGGAAGAGTACTCTCAGAAGAGTGGGTTGTTGGAGGCAACAATAAGATGTTCCACACCCAAAAATCATGAGGAGGACTTGGAGAATGAACAAATCAGAGTAGAAGGATTTCTGAGCAGGAGTAAGCATTCCTCTCCCTGAAGTCAAACAATTTAAACTTGAACTTGGCCAAAGGATATAGGCTTCCCAATCAGATCGACTCAGGTGTTAATTCTCACTATTTCAGATGTCAGTTGTGTGTGGACATTAGTCTCTGAACCTCATCCTCAAAATGGGTATAATGAGGTGAGCTGGGCGTGGTGGTGCATACCTATAATCCCAGCTACTTAAAAAGCAAAGGCTGAGAATATAGCTCAATGCAAAGGCCTGGGTTCAATCCCTAGTATGAAGAAGAAGGAAGGAAGGAAGGAAGGAAGGAAGGGGAGAGAAAAAAAGAGAGAGAAAGAAAGAGAGAAAGAGGGAAAGAGAGAAAGAGGGAAAGAGGGAAAGAGGGAAAGAAAGAAAGAAAGAAAGAAAGAAAGAAAGAAAGAAAGAAAGAAAGAAAGAAAGAAGCGGGCATCAGATTCCAACAGGTGGTGAAAATTCTGTGTGG
>RJWT010020395.1:0-12354 GCA_004365215.1 Cuniculus paca
GGGATCAGGCAGAGCCAGCACGGGAGACTACACAGCCCCCGAGTGTTGCCTGGCCAAGTGCTCGTACCCCTTACACTGCACAGAAAGCTGTTTGAAAGGACAGAGTGTCTTTCTCAGGCACCATCATTGTTTTTCTTTTACCAGCTAGAGATCAGAGGATATTTTTCTCCTGTTAGCCCCAAAACAATTCACGCAGCTTTCAGACAGTCCCAAAACTCTGTCTAGTCCCCACTGTGGGTAGTGAAAGTGCTGTCCAGAGGACAGGTCACAAAAACATCAGAGGACCAACCCATAGTGATCCATACCTTGTGGAGCGCTCGTGTTTTAATAGAACATGTGACATTGAGCAAATCTGCGTCTCAGCCCTTGTAGCTAAATGCTTTCCTATCTGATTTCTATAGCTGTCTTCCCACTTGTGAAGAGAAGCTATGTCCATGTGATCCAGTGAGCCTTGTAGCTGCTCGCAGCTCGGGACAGACTAGTGCGGGAAACGACTGTCCCCTCCTTCCTCATACCACCCATGTGTCTAGCAGCAAGCCACCTGTAAGCCAAAGTATTTGTAAAGGAACTGTGTGCCTCGTTCTAAATTCTAGGACCTTCCCATGCTCACCTAGCATTCCACTCCTGACTGTGGCCTGTCTGAGTTTTCTTTTCACCCTGCCTAGCATCCCCAGAATGGCTTCCTCGTGTATTGGCTGCTCTTCTTTCCTTCTTACCTGCTGTCTGTGCTTCTGTGGCCTGCCTTGGCGCTGAGCCATTTGGGGTGGCAAAGTGATATTCTGAGCCCTTAGCTTCTCCTGTCAAAGTGACAGATGCCTGAGTTTGAGATCGTACCCGTGGCCTGAAGGAAGGAAAGAATCTTTGCTTAACCAGCTTCCCTGAGATCCATGCAGCCAGCCCGGTCATTGTGGGATGTTCTTGACTCTGCCTATGCAAGCTGTCCGGTCTCTTGTGAGCTCTTGAAACCTAACATAGCACCAGCCACAATACCTATATAATTCCAGACTTTGTTCTTGTCCTTTAGTTTGGCACCAGCAGCAACAATCAGTTGGCAGAGAAGGTCAGATTGCGCCTTCGATACGAAGAAGCTAAGAGAAGGTAATTAGAGGCTGTGGCTCGGGGAGGGGTAGTTCTAACAACTGTACCTGCAGTGGTAGGGGATCTGCTCCGGGCTTGGCTTTTTGCTTTCCTCATTTTCTTTAATCTTCACAAAGATTATGAAAGTAGGTATTAAAAACCTTTATATTTCAGTCCTCTGGAATTCAGAGAGGAAATGACTCGCCTAGGGCCCTGCACTACATAGAATGGAACCATGCTTTGAACCCAAATCTGTTTAATCCCGAAGCCTGGTTATTTTTCCTCCCTCCTGTCTTGCTTCCTATAATCCATTTCTGATGATCAAGGAGGCATGTGATTCGAAGGAGCTGCAAGTTTGTTTGGTTAGTTTCAGCAACAGGCTAAAAAGACGACAGACACTTCTAACTTTGCTGTCTCCTGCATCACCAGGAGCAAGCCGTGCTTTCCAACATTGTAGACTCCAGAGACTGAGCTGCTCTTGAGGTTTTGTAGAGCACTAAGCAGTTGTGTTCCTCTGCCCACATTAAAATGATCACGCTGGCACTTTTACAGCATCTGCTAATAGACATAAACAGATTGTTTATTATCCTGAAACATTTGTACATCGATCTTATTTAATTTCCAAAGCAACCTGATAGCATAGCTTCTATATATTGTCTCCATGTTAGAATGAAGAAAACTTATTCTCCAGGATGGTTTGTTTTTGTTTTTGTTTTTCTGGGTGGTAAAGGCAGAATTTGAACTCTGGACATTATAACTCCAAGTTCAGGATCTTGCTGTATGCTTATGCTGGATCAGCCTTATTGGGAAAGAACCAGTTCAGCATTGTGGGTAAATGAATCTGGGTGCATTGTCCCCATTCCTCCCTGATGTATGAACCTTTTTACCTAGGCTAAGTAGAATATGGCATTGCCTAGCCTGCCACTCTGCCAGCTCCCCTTCAACAGCAGACTCTTTGTGGCAATGACAGGAATATGACAGAAAACAGAGGAAAGGGCAAACAAGGGAATTTATCAGCGTATTGAGCTCCAAAATCCTAGGGTGTCTGGCTTCAGGCTCAACTGAATTCAAGCACTCAAATAATATAATGTAGATTCAGTCTCTCCTTTTCTCCACCACGCTTGCCTTTGTGTTGGCTTTGTTCTCAAGCAGCGTAATGACCCCTAGCAATTGTAAGCTTGCATACTACCAGGCTAGCGATCCCAGTAAAAAGGAACTTCCTTTTCCAATAGTTTTAATAAGTCCTGGGCCTGACACTAGCATTTTTGGATGAATCAATCAGCATTGCAGGGCTGGCAAAGGTAAGAAGTTTAGAAGTCTCTGAAGGACTCAGCATGGCTCATATGTTCATGCTGGGAAAGAGACTGTGGGACCCAAGTGACTTGAAAATTGGGGGGAGTAGTTCCCTAAAGACAAACTGGGGTATTGTTAAGAAAAAAAAAAGGAGGGATTAGATAATAGGTAGAACTAAATAGATGTCCTGTGCACTATTCCAGCTCCCCCTAGGGGTTCCGCAAAATAGCAGAACGTGCACATTTGGATGGCCACTTCTCATCTCTTCTAGAGAGGATCACTGTGAACCTTGGATCTATTCCAGTTTGCTGTAATGCCTAGCCTACACGATCAGTCCTGGAGATACCAAAGGACTGAAATGTTCTCCAGGGGTTGAGCCATTGAATTTCTCCTCACAGAGCTTCCTGGCTTATCCGACTTCATCCAGCTTCTTGCCTCCTCCTCTACCCAAAGCTCGATTTGGTGTAAAGGACAGATAGCCTGCTGATTGGGAAATAAGAGGCTGCAGAATTCAAAGGAGGGAAGAGCAGTAGCTCGCATGCGTGGAACATCTGATCGTGGCATGCTGGGCTTAGCCACATGCGCATTTCTCGGAAGGGAGAATGATCACTTTCATGACATTCTCCAAAGGGTGGATGAGTGGAGGTGCAAGGAGCACTGGCATAGGGGAGCACCCTAGAAAGTGCACCCAAGAAAGTGTCAGTCACTCCTCAGGATGTTACGTATGGTTCAGCCCCTGCCAGACCTTATCAAACTGCTCTAGCTTCACAGTGGTGGAAAAGAGCAGCTGAAAAGCTGTCCCAAAGCTAATATTCATGAATTGCTGTACACATGGACATGAAATGAAAATAAAGATTTTCTTCTGGGCTGCTTGGCTGGGGAAGGAAGAAACCCCAATGTGTTTTTCTATATGGAACTTTTGTTTTACAATACCAGGAGTCTTGCCTTCAGCATTTTGGTAGACAAGAGCTTACCACTGGCTGTAGGTAAGATCGAGCTGCAAGTCTATAGGTCTGGGCTCTCAACAAGTATAGGCTGTGTTTATGATTTGCAATCTTATGTGAGCCACAGGGCATCTGTCCTACAAGGTTGATAACTCCTTTCCTGCCCACCTTTTAGGGACAGAGGAAAGCTAGCTTCCAAGAGCTGAAAACATTTTGTAGAGAGCAGGTCTTAAAAGGTCATGGCAGGATTGCGGTTAGATATTTGTAGCAGTACTCTTAGTTATACTGGAAATCTTAGCCCAATGATAATAATATTTACTATCTACACAGTTGGCAATATATAAGGTGCTCTTCATGTGCCTTTTCTTTTTGGTCCTCATAACCTACTTTGTAAATACTGTCCTTATCTCCACCTTAAAGATGAGGTTACTGAGTCTTAGAAAAGTTAGGATACAGGGCTGTTGATTCCTCCTCGTAACATTTATTAAGTGCCTGCAGTGTACCGGACACTGTGCTGCTTGCTTGTGATACCAAAAGGATTTTGTTGTTATTGTTGCTGGGAACTGAACACAGGACTTTGCACATGCAAAGATCTACCTCTGAGCTACACTGTTAGCCTCCAAAATGATTTTCCAAGAAATAGTTCCTTTTGTCATGAAGGCAAAGCCAGGACTCCCAACTGCAGACTTCTGAAACCCAGATCTATGGCCCTTCCCCTATTGCTGCCACCACTATTGGAAGCAAGGACCCAGGATTAGTCCTTAAAGTCCTAGTGATTTGCAACTGCCACTGATTCAGTACCTGCTACGTGTAGTGATTCTACGTATTTCATTGCTGATTTTCACAACCATTCCAAATGATGCGTAATTATTTTTCTTATCTTTAAGGCCCAGGAATTTTTGCCCAGTGTTACATAACTAAGTGGTCCAACCAGATAATAACAGCATTAGCAACAAACATTTGTCGAGGGCTTACTGTGTGCCAAATACTGCGCTTTGAAGGTTTATAGGTTATGTCATAAATCCATCAACCACAGCCTTTGGAGGAAGGAGCTTTCATTATTCCTTTCAGAGAGATGAGCAGCTTACCCAGGGGCACACAGCTGAAGGTAGGAGGTTATTGACTGGTCTTGCATCCATATCTCTACTGTACCAGGCTTAGGGTGTGGCCCATTTATGTCTCTACCCGATCACTGCAGAGCCAGCTTCATCGTTGGCACATGACAGCCATCCATACTTGTGTGTTCGATAAAAGTATATTCCCCTAGCTTGGCATGGTGGTGCATGCCTGTAATCCCAGCACTCAGAAGGCTGAGGCAGAAAGATTATGAGTTGGAGACCAGCCTAGGAAACTACTGAGACCTGCTTCAAAGTCAAATGAAAATGTGTGGGGATATAACAAGCATAGAGCACTTGCCTAGCGTGTGTTAGGCCCTGGGTTCAATTCTTAGTACTGTCCCCCTACCCCCCCAAAAAATGTGTCCAAGAAATAGTTTGTTGATCCTCAGGGAGGTGGTAGCTATCCAAGGATGTCCTGGCTCCTGGTGTCTTGGAGTCTTAGAAATATTGTCTTTTTCCAGTTCTTTTTGTACCATGGTTCACATCTATCATGCTCGCCTTCTTGACCCCCAGGATTGCCAATCTGAAGATCCAGCTGGCCAAGCTGGACAGTGAGGCCTGGCCTGGGGTGTTAGACTCAGAGAGGGACCGGTTGATCCTCATTAACGAGAAGGAGGAGCTGCTGAAGGAGATGCGCTTCATCAGCCCCCGGAAGTGGACGCAGGGGGAGGTAGAGCAGCTGGAGATGGCCCGGAAGCGGCTGGAGAAAGACCTTCAGGCAGCCCGGGACACCCAGAGCAAGGCGCTGACAGAGAGGTGAGTCTGGTGCTGGAGGCATGGGATAGGTGTGTCCCTGGGGAGGCAGAGGGGACATGTGGGGCTGTCGTCTGGGTCCTGGGGACTGAGCTGCACTGTTTGCATGCTCAGTGTGGACATCTCACAGCTGTCTGCAGGCGCATGACAGGGAAAGGTGTTTTCCCATCTTGGGCCCCAGCTGACCCGGTGCCTCTCACGGGACTGTGTCACAGAACAGTCTTCCTAGGTGCGGGTTTCTCTGATTGTCATTGAAGTAAATCTGTCATTCAGTGTCATCTGCAGCAATCATTTTCCAATTCTGTGACACGGATTCACATTCTATACTGTGACCTCACGTACACAAGTTCATACAGTAGTGCACGAGCTTTCCGTGTCCTCTGGTGTCCTCTCTTGCTGGGCATTTGGCCCTCAGTATCCTTGGGTTCCTTACCCATGGATGCAGCCAGCTGCAATTTGAAAATGTTTGAGGCAGAAAATTTAAAAATAATACAACTAAAAATAGAAATGCACAAAGTAGTATAACAATTTAGATAATACATGGTATCTAAAGACTGTACGGATGAATGTGTGTACATTATATGGAAATACTATACCATTTATGTAAGGAATTCGAGTGTCTTTGGATTTTACTGTCGTGGAAGTGGGCAGGGAGTATGGTGGAGGAATATTAGGAACCAGTCTTCCAGCATACAAAGGGATGAATGTATTTCTTGTCATGCATCATGCTGTTCATGACCTACTGATTTGATTGTACCACATCCTATATGGTGCAGTTTGAAGACCACTAGTGTGTATAGGGTTGCAAAGTGGTATCCTAATAAGGGCCAAGGAGGCCAAAGACAGTCTCCAAACCCACCTGGCAAAAACCTTGTCAGAATGGAGCACACAGCCCACCTGTCCACAGTAGATGACATCTGCCTGCTCTGGCAAACGGGAGTGGGGGCCCTGGGCTGAAGGAGAGCCCTGTATTGGGTGGGAGTTGGTTGGTTGGTTTTTGCTATGCTGGGGATCAAACTCAGCTTCTTACATGCTAGACAAGCACCGTACCACCGAGCCATCTCTTCAGTCCAATTTCCAAAGATTATTTTGATTTTTAATTTTTAAATATTGGCAACTAATCTGATTTTTTAAAAAAGTACTGTGATTCAGCCTCCCCTGTGAGTTTTATATAACCTGAAAGCCCAAGTTTATGTTCACTGGTGACACTTTATTCCAGACTTTGTGTGCATTTGCTTTAGTGTCACCACCAACTTCTCCGTCCACATTGCGCAGATTACCAGTGATTGCAGGAGGCCCTACGCTCCTCTGTTTCGCATTCCTTCATTCATTTATTCTGTCCATCAACCAGTCACGTATTCATTTCTCTAAGGAAGGTTTTATTGCACATGTTCCATGTGCCTGGCAATTCAAAAGATTCAGAAATTAAGCTATGATCCTTGCTTGATAATCTTCAGATCTGTTTGATTATTTTCACTTTTTGGCAGCCAACTTTACTGAGCAAAGTCCTGTCCTTAAAGAGCTTAGAATTGAAGCTAGTGATTTTCTTTAATTGACACTTAGTATTTGTACATATTTATGGTATAATTCTGTGTATGTATACATTGCATAATGAGCAAGTCAGGAAAATTGATATTTTCATCATCTCAAACAGTTATCATTACTGTATTGGGAACCTTCCAGCTCTTATTATTTTGAAATATGTAAGTTGTTATAGACTGTGTTAGTTAATTTTCTCATCACTGACACAAAATACCCAACACCCACAAGTTAAGGGAGAAAAGGCCTATTTAACTCACAGTTTGTAGAGGTTTTAGTCTATAGTCCCTGGCTCCAAGGCAGGGTGGCTTGGCAGGGAACAGTTCATGTGGGGCAGAAGGTAGCAAAACAACAAAGGACAACCACAGCTCTTTCTGTCCTTCATGTCTTATCCAGGCTACTTAGGGCGGGAACACTCACACCCTTCATCCTAGGGCCCTTGAGCCTAGCATTATGCTGTGAATCAATTCCAGCATCGCACACTCAAGATCCAGCCACCTCTGAAAAAGCGCCATCTGTGGTCACTTGAGGCTTTGAAAAGACATCTAAGCACAAGCTGTAACAGCTAGTTATTCTACTGAGATACAGAACTCTAAAACTGATTCTTCCTCCATGTATTTTGAGACCTGTCATCAGCCTACCCCCCACCACCACCCCTACTCCCAGCTTCTGTGAGGTCTCACAGGCCCATGAGATCTGTGTCAACCCAGAAAGATATGAGGTCCTCCAGACCTGTCCTACTTGTCCCAAGTTACAGGATTTCATTCTTTTTTATGGCTGAATGCTATTTGATTGTGTATATACTACATTTGCTTTATCCATTCATCTGTCATGGACATCATGACTGGTTCAGTGTCTTGGCTTTTGTAAGTAGTGCTGCATTAAACATGGGAATGCAGGTGTCTCTTTGATGAAATGGTTTATATTCTTTGGAGATACATACAAATGTGTGGGGCGGTGCTGGATCATATCATATAGTAGTTATATTTTTAAGTTTTTGAAGAACCTTCATACTCTTTTCCATAATAGCTGCACTAATTTACATTCCCACCAGTGGTGTATGAGAGTTTGCCTTTCTCTGCCTTTCTCTGTATATTATTTTTATCTTTTTTGATGATAGCAGTTTTAACCAATGAAATAATATCTCATGTGGTTACATGGCTTTGAGTTACTCTGATGAGTACTGACATTAAACATGTTTTCACAGACTTGTTGACTTTTTTGTTGTTGTTGTTGTTGTTGAGACAAAACCTCACTATATGTTGAGGCTGACCTTAAACTCACCGAGTAGCCCAGGCTGTCCTCAAACTCCTCCTGCCTCAGCTTCCTAAGAGCTGTGATGATCAGCGTGCATCACCATGACCTGCTCTTCTGTGTATCACCTTTGGAGAAATGTCTATTCAGATCATTTGCCCATTAAGTCAGACTGGTTTTATTTGTTGAGTTGTTTGAACTCTTTATATATTCAGGTATTAATCCCTTATTGGATAGATGGTTTGCAAATATTTTCTCCCATCCTGAAGGTTGTCTGTTCACTGCATTGCTTATTTCTTTGCTGTTCATAAGCTTCTTGATTTGATTTAATCCCATTTATGTGGTTTTACTTTTGTTGTGTGTGCTTTTGAAGTCTTTTGAGGTCTTATGCAAAAAAATCATTGTGTATACCAGTACCTAGGTTTTCCTGTGTATTTCCTTCTAAAGCTAGCCTGGGAGACTTTGGGTTGGGATTACCAAGGGAATTGCTTTTTCCAGCAATATCAAAAAAGGAAGCCCAGTTTTTAAAGCAAGAAAATTGGCTTGTGCCAGAGTTGAAGCACTGTGGGACTGCTGGGTGCCTGCAGATAGTTTCCCTGCATTACCCCTTTTGAGCTGTAGGGCATGCATTTTGCAGCAGCGCCCTAGCCTTTGAGTAAGCTCCATCCGCACATGCTATGTTGCCAGGTAGATCAAGTTAATCAGCCTCTGCCTGGCCCCTCATGGCTTCAAGTGATCCCTTGCCTGGTGTTTTGGTTACTTTTCTGTGGTTGCTAAGACAAACACCTGACACCCAAAATTGGGGAAGAAAAAGTTTATTTAGCTTACAGTTTCTGGTGGTTTCAGTCCATAATCAGCTGCCTCCAAGGCAGGGTGGCATGGCACTGGGACAACACTTCAAGGCAGCAGCCAGAGCAAAAGAGAGAAAAGGGAAAACAAACCTCTTCTCTTTATGTTGTATCAGGCCACCTTCCCCCTTCAGGGGGTGTGTAGTGCTCACAAAATCTCCTTGCCCTCCTTTGCACAGGATGAGGATGTTTACAAAGTAAGAACCTTGGTTCCCTGCTGAGTCTCTTAGTTAAACTTCTAAACTGCTCAAGTTGACACAATGTATCAACCATAACACCTAGTCACTGGTGGGAATCTCTTCCCACCGGACATGTGATTGGAGCTGCTCACAAGGGTGTCCAGAGTATATCCACTTCCTTTGCTCTGTCCTCCACTGGCAGTAATGGCTGATTAGTCCTGACCTGTCACCAGGTAAGTAGGAAAGGAGGAGAGGCACAGAGCTTAGATAACCGGTGTTTTGCAACCCTCAACAGCACTGCCTTAGAAGTTTCCTGTAGTACCATGAGTCTCTGTCCTGGTTCTCCCGGGACTGTGTATTCGGAGGACAAGGCCTCTATCTATATGCCCTCATGCTGTCAGTGTTAGGTGGGAGAGTAAATTGGTAGGTGGCCTGTGCAGGTCCTATGGGCCTCTGGGTGCATATTCTTGCTTCTGTGCCAGTCTCTGAATCACTCATTTGCTCCCAGACCTTATAACTGCCCCTGGGAAGTTTTTAGCTATTCATCATCCTTATGCCAGCAGCTGGAGAAAAGAGATACATGGCAGCCTTATACCTAGATCAGTGAAAAAAGACCCTTTCCAACCTGCTGACCTTTGACTAATACAGACTTCAGTTACTTCTAGGGGAAAAAATAGAATCATTCTATTGAATACCTATGCCGTCTGAAGGCAGGAAGTTGGACCAGATGTAAATTGAGGTGCTTCCTTGCTATAAAATACTTCATTTCCTGAAACTAGGACTGGTGATTCTTTTAGGGACCCCTAAGATACATGGCAAGTAACAGCTGCCACTATGCACCACAGTATTCATCACCGTGTAAGCATTTCAGTAACCCTGAGAGTAATCCCATTTTACAGATGAGGAAACTGAGGCTTGCCTGACACTACTAAGTGGAAGCACTGGGACTAGAAGCCCCAAGCTTGCTGGCTCCAGAGCCCAGCTGTAGCCTCCTGCCCCTCAGAAGGCCTCCTGTTACTGTCTTCAGCCTCACACTTCAAAGGTCTGATGGCTCCTCTGAGCAGTGAGTTAACACAGCCAGATTCTCTACTCCTCTGCAGCT
Organism: Cuniculus paca; assembly: GCA_004365215.1. Classification (NCBI taxonomy): domain Eukaryota; kingdom Metazoa; phylum Chordata; class Mammalia; order Rodentia; family Cuniculidae; genus Cuniculus; species Cuniculus paca. The sequence continues at coordinate 10,108 of RJWT010020395.1, forward strand.
GCCAAGAGTGCAGTATGAGATTCCTAGAGGGCAGAGTCCCTGGGGGAAATGCAGAAGGAGGAAGCTGAGGGCACAAGAGATGAAGCTACATGAACTCTAAGAGAATTCCAAAGAGGATACCCTGAGGCATGGTGGTGATGGTGCCTGTGTATCTTCGGCTGTTCACTTGCTTCTGGCTCCGTAGCTGTCTGCCCGTATCCATCCCTCTGCCTCTGGTGTCCCGTTTCCTTTCTGTAATGGTCTTGGTTTTTGTCTCTCTGTGTGTATCTACCTTTTGGTGTCTGTTTCTCCCCCTCCTCTTCCTTCTCCTCTCCCAAAATGAAATTATTAGGAAGCTCCCTTTCACACAATAACCTCTCCCATTCAAGGAGCCTTTGAGGACAGGCACAAACCCTTTCAAGAAAAGCTGACCAGAGGACCTATGGGCACAGTCACCGATCCATGAGAATCACAGGCTTCTTAACATGCTTCTTGCTCCTGCCTGCTTCTCCTGCCTTCCCACAGGCCCTCTCCACCACTCATCAGAGCCAGGATACAGTTGTGCAGGATGCTGATTAGACATGGACCCCTTGGCCTCACCCTGGGACCAACTTTCAGCCCTAAGATGCAGCCCAGGCTCTTCCATTTTTAACCAGGACCCCAAATGCTGAGCTTCAACTTGTGGGGATTCCAATTCTGGGTCTTCTGCTTGCTTTCATGCTCAGTGTGCTCCTGGCCTCCCAGTATGTGCTGGGCGTCACACACACGAGCCATCTGGCCTCATGCTAGCCCACTGCCACGGGGAGGAGGCTGTGGCACCTGTGTGCTGCTGCTTGTGGCTTCCCCACTGTGCTCAGGACATCAAGGCAGCCTCACTCCCAGCTCCCTCAGCGTCCTGTGCAGGCTCCAAGGGGCCCTGTAATTGCTATGGAACATGCCTGTGTGGCTTGTTCTGGTAGAAAACATGTGTCCCACTTCTTGATCCCAGACCTCACACACTTTCTAGGTTTTGCTCCTAGACGGGGACATGAGATTCCCCAGCCTTGCTCATTCCATTGAAAGTTCTGGATTGTTCATTATGGGCTCCATCTGCCAATCCGCTGCACACCCTGCCAGTCCCAGGCAGGACTCCGGAAGAATGACATTGGGGGTTGAGTTGACTGCCTGCTGCTCCAGTTGTCTTTCTGTAATTTCGCAGGCTCACTCGTCTAGTAACGAGCTCCCCAGTTTTCACTTGTGTCTAGCGCCACCTCTGGCGATTGTCACAGCATGTGTGGGTGGCCTGGGTGTACTGATAGACTGGTGTAGTTTGGTTTTCTATGGAAATGCAGCCTTTCTCCCACTCCGCAGGCTGGGTCAGCTGTGCTCTGGGTGCTGTCCCCAGTCGAGGGAACATAGGTCAGTCAGTGCCTCTCCAGCAGGATGGCAAAGACGAGAGGTTGCCTGTGGGACACGTGTCTGTGGAATGCTTAATATACAGATCATTTGGCCCGGTGAATGAGCTCGGCTTAGTTGGTATGGAGGGAAAGTTCTTTTCCTAAAGAACTCCTGTTCATCTACTGTATCAACCTAAATTTCTCTCCTAGTAGGACATCCATGTGCCACAAGATGTGGCCCCCAAACCTCTGGGGATTCACAGAAGAGAAGCTTAGTTCTTGCTCATATGGTATTTAACTGGGCTTTCATAGTAACCAGCAGTCTTTTGTGTGGTAATTCAGAAACACGGGCTCTTTCCATCTGTCCTGCCTCCCAACCTGAAGCCCCAAAAGTCAGTGAGGAACACTCCGTTTTGTCCATTTCTCTAACCACTCCAGTCTGTTACATGTGGCTTCTGCTCACATCTCATTAGCTAGAGGTCAGTCATGTGCTCTACCCAGCAGCAAGGGAATCTGGGAAAATGGTCCTGTGTGACCTCAGGGGCTTAGGAGGGTGCAGACAAGAGTGAGCACTAGTGCTGTCAGCCACAAAGAAGCTTCCTCAAATTCCAATTAGGCATCTTCTTTAATGTTCTTTCCCATCAGTCTATGCTTTCCACATCGACCTTGTCCCACACTGCACGAATTAGATCTCTGAGTATTTATTTGTTAAGTTTCTGTTATACTCTTCCTGGTAGAATATATGCAGTCCCCATTGGTCCCTTCTCCACAGGAGCTGTGCCTTATCCCAAATGCCAAGGGCAGCATCCAGTGTGATGCATCACTCACTAAATATTAGTTGAAGAAAGAAAGGAGGGAGGGAGGGAGGGAAATGGGGACGAAAGGAGGAAAC
>RJWT010020396.1:0-17974 GCA_004365215.1 Cuniculus paca
ATGGACAAAACCTCTACAAACTGTGAGCCAAGTAAACATTTCCTCCCTTAATTTGTGGGTATTGGGTATTTTCTCAGCAATGAGAAAAGTAACTATGACAGTATTTTAACTTCTTTTCCTGCTTTCACCTACACTCTGCAGCTACTGTGACCTCTTTAAAACCATATTACTTATGCCTCTGCTCAGAAGTGAGATCCATAAGGTACAGTTTTTTTTCTTTGTTTTATTCACTACTAGTTGGACAATACCTTGATTGGCACCTGGGACATAATAAACATTTGGAAAATGTTTGTCAGATCAAAAAAAAATAAGGAAGGAACAGATCCTACACTCAAGTCTCCCATCTGTTTAGCATTTACAATACTGCATGTATATTGCTACACACAAACTCAAAAGTACAGAAAAAAATAAAGAAAAAATAAAAATGATAAAAATTGCATCAAGTCCAAACATTCACAGTTAACATATGGCTTACATTCTTTTGGACATAACCTGTGGAATAATTTCTTTCATGCTATTTTTTCTCAAGTCACACGAAACACAACCAGAATGTCGTGACCAGTTGTATTAGACTCATACTCACCATAACACCTAATACAACCTGTTGGCTAAAAACAAGTGATATTTTTTGTCTCATAATCTGGAAGCCAGAAGTTTGAAATGAAGATGTTGAAATGCTGCATTCCCTCTGAGGCTATATGGAGACTTTTTCTTCAAACTCTAATTTCCTCTTGTTGCTGGCACTCTTGGTGTTTGAAGCATGAGTTGAGGGTTGAGTTATTGCCATGATTGCTTTGTTATTGTTTGACATCACAAATTCTGTTGTATCTGTTCTCCTCTGTCTCTTTTTTTTTCTAGCTTTATTAAGGTACAATTGTCTGATACAGTTGCACATACTTACAATTGTATATACTTAAGGTGTACACAGTGATAATTTGATATCCCTTTTCCTTATAAAATGGTCACCACAATCAAGTTAATAAACACAGCCACACCTTCAGAGTTGCCATTGTTTTATTTGTAGCAAAAATACTTAAGATCTACTATCTCAGAAAATTTTAATACAATAAAATACAATAGAACACAATATTATTATATTGATTATGCTATACATTAGATCCTCAGAACTTATTTAATTTATAATTGAACGTTTTTAGTCTTGTCTGTCTCTTAGAAGAACAACTTTCACTGGATTGACAACCCAGTCCAATAATCTAGGATGAACTCAGTTTAAGATAATTAACTTACTGCCATCTGCAAATACTGTTTATAAATTACATCAGAGTCACAGATTCCATGAATTTGACCTACACACGTCTTTTGGGGGCTGCCATTCAATTCATACAACTGTGTTAAGTTCTCAAAACAACAGAAATGTGTATAAGTCATTGCTGTGGTTAAGATTCCTCAGTGGTTTCCCAGTGTCTCAGTAGTTCAGACACCTTGCATGGAAAGAAAAGTACTTTTTACCAGCAGGATTCATAATGGTAGACAATCAACTGTGTCCACTCCACCTTATGATGCCCATAGAGAAAAGCAGAAAAGGAGGTATCCTTGGGAAAACTGGACTGTTAATATTAAAACAAATCCTGATGTCACCTCTGGCTCCTTATCAGAGAGCCAAAGATATTGCATCTAGGGGATGAGGGCCACTGCTCTCCTGTTCAAGCATTGGATCATAAACTCAGCCCCAATAAAAACTTAGAGGGACAAATTTCAACAAAGGAAGGTACTTTATTTATGAAGACAAAAAGGAAGGGAAAGGAAAGGAGAAGATAGATAGCTATGCTGATAAGAAAACATCAAGGTAGGGGGCTCCAGAAAGATGTAGGACCCTGGATCCTTTGTTCTCAGCTGTTTTTATACAGTGGTGAATCCTCCCAGTCCCTCCTGCCCCCCACACAACCCGTAACTTGATGTAACTGGATTGGCTTCCAGACTCCTCCATCTAATGTTATTTCTTTTGGTGGTCTCCAGGCAGCTTCTTTCTATCTGCTTGTTTAGTTGCCCTTGATGTATATTTTAAGGCCTTATCTTTGGGATGGGCAGCTGGTTGACAAGGGGGTGCCTTATTCTTGGTTAGCTTAGGGTCAGTAAGGGAGCATGTAGATATCTATTGTACTCTGTAATGACCCTAGAGTGAATAACATAGTGACTCTAGAGTGAACACACATGTATCTAAGTGCATATGTTAGTGCATGAGTGTGAGTCCCTACTGCCTTAGTCAGCCTCCCTCCACCCAGTATTTTGTATCCTTTATTGGAGTTGGGAGTGACTCATTGTTTATGCACCTGGCTTTCTGTCTGTGTCCTGCCTGTCATCTCATTTTCTGGTCTCTTGGTGCAAGTCCCAAAGCCATTTGGTGGCTTTCTTTATCTGGTTTTTCTCTTTCTTTACCCCCATCCTTAACCTATTTTCCAGGGGAATTTCTCTAGTAAAACTTGTTTGTAACTCTTTCTAGTCAGTACTAGCTAGGAGACCTACTGAGACCTTTGTATTATTTTTTTCTCTGTCTACAGACCTCTGACCCTACACTGAATTTTGGTATAATATACTAATGTTACTCTTGGATTCACCAGTGGGTCTACCCTTGGCCTTAGTGAATGATGAATACATTTCATTGAAAGGAGTGAGTGAACCCAAACATTAGATTTATGGCATAAAGACTCAAGCTTTCTTTCTTCCTACCTAGTGTTTGCTTTTGTGCTACTAACCTGCAGAATCCTTTTCTATACCTTAGCTTTAGAAGCTGCTTTTGTGGAAGAATGTGCTCATTTATACCTCATTTGGTTAATTTCTCCAAAAAGAGGCTCATGGCACCTGCATCTCTTCATCGTTCACGTTGTGCCCGCATGGGATGACAGAAGCAAGCAGTACTTAAGCTTCCTGACAAAGTGCAAAGTGTGAAATTTCCACGTGTTAGTCACTCATTTTCCTTATTCTGCCTTTTTCTCCTAATGCATTAGAGGAAATAGCCTGAATCAGCCCCTGCAGCTGTTGACTCCTTTCTGACAGAATCTGCTGGGACAGTTCAGTCTCTCTAATTTATTTTTTTAGTTTCAACACTTTTCACTGCTTTCAGGCGTATTTTTTTTCTTTGATTTACTTAAAAACATTACAGTTGCCCACAATTCTCCTTCACTGTTACTCAGCTTGACAAATTAATCAGAAAATATAAAGGATGACTCACAGTCAATCATATTAGTCTTGGCGAATTTATGAACAAGATCTTTGAGTTTGCGGCCGGGGATTTAGCTCAGTGGCGTTAAGCGCCTGCCTGGCAAACACGAGGTCATGAGTTCAATCCCAGGTACCAAAAAAAGCTTTGAGTTTATGTGGAATTGTTCTCAGAGGAAGAGAGCCCCAGAAGGGCTCCTTGGGCAGCCCCAGGAGGAGAGACACACTTACTCTTCTTGCTTTCGGCTCATTTCATTTCTATCTTGTATGGCACTACGTATTCCTGTACTTAAAAAATAGATTCAAAATAATAAAAACCAAGTGATTGTGAAGACCAAGACACGGAACTCGAGTTACATAATTCTATTGGATCACCTTGTGTTCTGGTGGTGTACATGTTTTCAATAGAAATAACTTTAAAGCCTGATGGAATTGAGTCAAAATAAAAAGACATGGAAATTATGGCAATTTCTGGAATTTCTTGTAAATATTTTTTATGACTCTGTCATGCTTATCCTGAAGCTTAAGACCTTTTCTAGTTTTTGGCGTGTCTGTTATTTTATGTGAAAGACACACAAAAATTAAAAATTTATAAATCATATTTGACTATGAGTGAAGAAAGACTGAGAAAGTATCACAAATCTGGCTATACTATCTACACAGCAAGTATAAGTGAGAAGATGGATTTTGATGAGATCTTTTACTAATTTTCAGAAGATAAGACGTACTAAAAACAAGAAGTGTCATATTATTATTAATTACTGGTAGTGACCAATATGTATATACTTTCTCCTTTTTCCCAAAATGCATATGTTGTATGTTTAAAATTGCTGGCCATTAATCCTTTTTCAATATGGTGTTACTTTTAATTTTTAATTAGCATGAGTATGCATACAGTAAAACTCTTGAGTATGAGTAACTTGTTCTGCATATGTCCCACAAGAAGAGCAAACATTTCTAATAAATGTTTACTTGATAATTGAGCAATGACTTGAAATATAGACACAGTAGTATGTGACCTTGAGCATAACATGATCACAACTGAACCAGTGTTCTTCTGTCTCTTGCTGATGGGTTGTGGGTGATTATCTCCCCACAGTAAGAGGCTATGGAGGAGTACTTGTCTGCAGAAGTGAAGGAAAGAAAGACAGAGGACTCGTTCACTTCACATGACACTAGTGAGATGTATAAAATGTGGGAAACAGTGCAAAATTTGGTAGAAAGCACCATCTGAATAAGACTTTGGCAGTGCTAGTGATGAACTTGTTTAATGACAGTGTGATGTCATGTTTTCACAGAATCCTCATTGCCTACTCCTCCATAAATCACATAGCACTACTTATTGTGGCCATCCTAATCCAAACACCATGAAACTTTATAGGAGCAACAACTCTCAGAACTGCCCATGGTCTAACATCTTTCTTACTGTTTTGCCTTGCAAACTCTAACTATGAACGTATCCATAGCTGAACTATGATTCTAGCCTGAGAACTCAAACCATCCTACCCCTAATAATAGTTTGATGAGTCTTATCAAGTTTAACAAACTTTGCACTCCCACCAACAATCAATCTAATTGGAGAATTATGTATCATTCTATCAACCTTTTCTTGATGCAACTTCACCATTATTCTTACTGGACTAAACATACTAATTACAGTCCTTTACACACTGTTTATATTAATTTCAACACAACGAGGAAAACTACCATATCATGTTACTAACATTATTCCATCAATCACCCAAGAAAACTCCCTGATAGTCCTTCACATTATACTCTTAATTCTTCTCAGTCTAAACCCTAACAACATCTTAGGAAACTTATACTGTAATTATAGTTTAACAAAAACATTAGATTGTGAGTCTAACATTAGAAGATAAAAATCTTCTTGTTTACCCAAAAGAGAAAGTAAGTTGTAACTGCTAATTCCATATACCATACTTAAAATTCTGGCTTTCTTAACTTTCATAGGATAGTAGTATTCCATTGGTCTTAGGAGCCAAAAAAAAGTGGTGCAACTCCAAATAAAAGTAATTTATTTATCTCATCTTATTTTAACACTAATTATCCTCACATTTCCAATTTTAACTTCCGTAACTAATTTTCACCAAAAACTTTTATATCCTACATTCATTAAATCACTACCTCATTATCTTTCTTATTGAATTTAATTTCAGCCTCTATATTTCTGAATTCAAATCACAAGGCAATGGTATCTACCTGAAATTGACAAACAATCCAAACTTTACACTTAAATATAAACTTTAGACTACTTTTCCATGTTATTTATATCCATAACCCTATTCATAACATGGTCAGTCATAGAAGTTTCCTTATGATACATGCATTCAGATCCTCACATCAATAAATTTTTCAAGCATTTATTATTATTTTTTAGCACTACAATAATTTCAGTTACATCAAGCAACCTATTTCAATTTTTCATTGGTTGAGAAGGAGTAGGGATCATATCTTTTTTATTAATTGGATGATAATTTGGTTGAACAGAGGCTAATACCAGAGCATTACAGGCAATCTCATATAATCGAATTGGAGATATTGGATTTGTAATATATATTTTACATTTGAACTCATGAGAATTGCAGCAACTTTACATAAAACAAGACAAAGCTACCTTTCTAGCACTAATAGGTTTACTATTAGCAACAACCAGAAAATCAGGCCAGTCTGGCCTCCACCCATGACTACATCAGCAATAGAAGGACCCACCCCAGTATCAGCATTACTTCAATTCAGCACAAGAGTAGTTGCAGGGATCTTCCTACTAATTCGGTTTTCTCCACTGATAAGAAATGATCATCTCATTCAAACAAGTTCCCTATGCTTGGGAACTATTACCACACTATTCACAGCTCTTAGTGCCATCACACAGAGTGATATCAAAAAAATTATAGCATTTTCCACCTCTAGTCAATTAGGTCTAATAATATTAACTATTTTTATTAACCAACCATACCTAGATTTTCTTCATATTTATACTCATGCTTTTTTCAAAGCTATGCTTTTTATATGTTCTGGTTCAATTATTCATAACCTAAATGATGAGCAAAAGCAAGTAGAACTGGATAGGTGTCTTGTTAAAGCTACACAAAAAGAAAAAGATTCCAATGAGATGATAAATAGCAGCAATTCCATTAGTGGATCATGAAAGTCATCCTACACCTTGACACTTCTTTTCTTTCTCATACCAACCATGAAGGTTTTTAAAAGTAACTGCAGGTTAATATGTCTATTTTTACTTAAATTTTGTACTATATTATAGTATTGGATCATTTTATAGGAATATTTTTGGGTTGTGGAGTGAATCATCTGAGTTTCCACCATTTCTCCTGAGGATATTCATTTCGATACACAAGTGCTTTGGATTGCATGTTTTCTGGAATGAATTATCCTCACAAACCAAAGTTTTATTATATGTATAAGCATATGTATGAATTCATATGTAAATGAATTGCAATGAAAGGAAAATTCATTTTTCCTTTTTCCTCCCACCCTCAGGTGGGAGGTGTTAGACTCACAAAAGGACTAATCTTTTTTATGTCATGATTACTATTGAAAATTCATATGTCGTATGAAGGAGGAAAGTAGTTACCAAAAGAATCTGTTGTGGCTGTCATTCAACCAGTAATTTTAACTGAGTTGCTAATAATGTTGAGGTGGAAAAGTACTGTATCAGGAAATGTGAGTGAACATTGAGAGCTATCAGAACATCCTAACCAAATCCACTAAGAAGGAGCCAACACAGAACACTCCAAACAAAAGATTCTCTTCAGGACCATTTCTCCTCAATGGTGTCAACCACTTCCTTCTACAAAACAAAAACCTTTGGAATTTTGTTGTGATAACCATCTGCTATATAGATGGTGGGTTCCTATGTTTTCATATAATGAAAGTCATTTAGTAAACATAAAAATTACCTTCCTGGGCAAATATATTTAAAATTAATGGAAGATCTTGTTTTCATTTAAGAGTAAAGAAAAACTTTTTAAAAGTGAGAAAGTATTGTGGAAGATTTTTTAGAAACAGATTTTGATAAATAGTGAATAGTAGTAGTTTCTATGTAACAGAATGTTGCATTATATATTCCAGCAAGCTGGAGCTCTTTTTCCTAACATCTCTTTTGAGTACGTGAGGCATTTCTATAAAAGTCTATTTGTGATGGGTAATATGCAGATGATATCTATCCCTTACCTTAAAGATTACTAAACTACTTCAAAAAGAAACCTCATAGATGGTTGGTTTTTTAGAAAGTCAGTGAGTATAAACAAACGGGCTTGTCACCATCTGGGAGGAAGCAGCTGACAGAATTTGCTAAACCCATAAAACAAGTAAATCTTTGCTTAAGTCTGGAATATGCCATTAATTAAACATTTTTATTGTGTGGTTGATTTTAAAAAGGGAAAAAGAAAAAAGAAACATGTTCCATTATGTGAGCAGGTCTATAAATACTGAATGGATTATCCAATTTCAGCCTGATGTCAGCAAGTCTTAGTCAGATCCTACAGAAATGCAGTGCCTGGGGGCCAGAAATAGAGCTCAGTGGTGCAGCATGAGGTCCTGAGTTCGATTTCTGGTACTACCCCCCCCCACAAAAGAAATGCAGTATCCCTTTAATGCCTGTCATAAAATGAAAAAGGTTTCAACACTTTCCTAAGGAAACAAACAAGGGAGGAACCATAGGTGCTAGAGATTACTGGTTAAAAAGCAAATCATGGGGGATCAAAGATGGTGGAACAGTAAGCAGCAGAGTAAACAGTCTCTCTGAGAGAAACAGTTCAGATGCTGGAATACAACATCATGGAGAGGACAAGAAAGAAGGAAGTGGGTCCCCTGGATCCAGGGAGAATCTAAAACATGAGTTGAAGCCCACAGAAAGAGTAAAAAGAATTTAAACATAGAAGTAGGTGGTGGCTGGCAGCGCCTTAGCCTGGAGCCAGACTCACCCTGCGAAGAGCTGTTGAGCCTGGAGATACGTGGTCCTGGTCGCAGTAGCAGTTGCGATCACGGCCACAGTCACAGCTAACCCCAGAGGTTGCTGCGGAAAGGCACAGGGGTGAAAGAGTCCGGCAGGCGCGGAGATCGGAGCTGGCTGGTGGTGAGTACACGGGACTCGATTCCCTGAAGGGAGTGAGTGATTGGCCAGGTGCCATTTTGGAATCTGGCAGGATATGTTTGGGGCCAAGACTGCTACCCACTTCTGCCAGCAGTGCCAGGTTGTGGGCGGACCTGCAGAAGTTAGCTCCCCTGCACGTTCCAGAGAACATCCCTTAGGTTCCTAATCAGCTTAGATCTGCAGGCCCTGCCTAGTTACACTTCCATCCAATAGCCAGCATTGGCCAGAAAAGCCAAACAGTCTCACTTCAGGGAAGTTGTGGCTAGTCCCAGGGTGCCTGGGACCACGTTACCCAGTTGTATGGAAGAAATCAGGAATATGCCAAGATGAAAAGGGAGAGGGCAATCTCTGGCACCCAACCCAAGCAGCACAATTCCACAAGAGGTAAATGGAGATCGAGAATTGCACACCTGAAATGACTTCAACTGAAGTGAAGAAACAACTTCATGAAGCTATAAGAGAAATTAGAACAGAAGTTCTATCCCAGGTAAAAGAAGAAATAAAAACCATAATAAAGAAATACTAAGCATCTCTAAAGAAGACACAGATAAAAAAATAGAGGAGCATAGGAAAATGAGGGAAACCATGAATGAACAGTTTAAGAGAAATTAAGAATGTATGAAACAGATTCAAAGAGATACCCAGAAAATGAAAAACTCCATTGAAAACTGGAAAATTCACTTGAAAGAAACTGAAGATAGACTTTCAAACCTTGAAGATAGGTTTACAGCTTGTGATCGTGAAAGGAAAGACCTCTTAAACATAACAAGGACTCAGGAAATAATTCAACAGCTGGTGGACAACTCAAAGAAACATAATCTAAGAATTAAAAATGTGAGTGAAGAAGTAGGGGACAAGACAAATGACATCAGGACCTTATTTACAGTTATAATTTATGAGAATTTCCCAAGCATGGAAAACGAAAGTGACATTCAAATAAGTGAGGCATATAGAACTCTAGCTAGCCATAACCAAAACAAATCTACACCCAGACATATAATAATCAAGATCCCAGAAATTCAACTCAAAAACAGAATATTAAAAGCTGTTAGAGAAAAGAAACAGGTCACCTATAAAGGAAAATCTATCAGAACCACAGCAGACTTCTCAACACAAACCATCAAGTCAAGAAGAGGCTGGAGTGAAGTAATGCAAGTCCTGAAAGAAAACAACTTCCAACCCAGGCTGATGTACCCTGCAAAACTTTCCTTCAAAATTAATGGAGAAACAAGATACTTCCATGACAAAGAACAACTTCAGGAATTCATGACCACCAAACCAGCCCTACAAAGAATACTAAAGGACATTCTAGAGAGAGAGAAAAAGGACCATGGTCTCAGAACAATGACAGAGGGGGACCATCAAGTGGGGCCAGTCGATTGAATGGAGAGGAAAAATAGGGAGCCAATGGCAGGAAAATAGCATGACTGAGACAATGCAGTGCAAGAGGCCTCAAGGCACCAATAGAAAGAAACACAGGCAGAGTGGATCAGGAGACAGGATCCATCAATACGCTCTATACAAGAAACACATTTAGCTAGAAAGAAAATTCATAGACTGAAAGTCAAAGGAGAGAGGCCAATGCCCTATGTGACAGGGAGCCAGAAAAAAAAATAGGGGTAGACTGCCCATTAATTGCAGAATGGATTGAAAGAGATGGTATTTTATGTGGTGGAAACTTACTCAGCTATAAAGGAAGATAACCTCGATGCTCTTGTAGGTGGATAGAGGCAACTGGTAATAGTGCTCATGGATGTAATGGTTTAGAGTCACAAGGGTGAATTTTGTGTTGTCTCCATAGTATAACAAACTAAATGTGTTAGTGGGATCCAAAATGCACAATACATATTGGGAAAGTCAAAGGGGAGAAATTATCTAAAAAGGGAAGGAAATGACCACTATTAATCTATTATCATGATTTGAAACTCATATTGTCTTCATTGTTCTGATTAGTTTCATTTTATTCTGATTTGTTTGATTTTATTATTCTTGATGGCATGGATAGGTATTTTAAAGATAACAAAATATATAATTGCAGCCATCAAGGATGTCCAATCATCTTTTTTCAAAACCCCATATCTCTTTAATTGTTTGTTTTGACTGATTTTACTCTATTCTGTGTTGTTTGATTGTAATATGTCTGAAGGTGTAGGCAACTATTCTGAAGATAACAAACATGGTAGCCAATGCTGTTTTGCTAGTATCTTGAACTTCTGTATTGCTTCCATTGTTCTGCTTTGTTTGTTTTGTTTTGTTTTGTCTTTACTGTTTTATTTTGTTGTATTTTGTTTGATTTTACTTATCCCTGATGGTATGGGCAGGTATATTGCAGATAACAAGAGGCATTATGTAGGCATTATCGATTGCTTTTTACCCTGTTCAGAAGTTATGTACCATGTTCATTGCTTTGTTGTGATTGACTTTACTCTGTTTTATTTTGTTCGGTTGTATTCTTTTCAAAATAATAATAATAAAAAAAGCAAATCATGAAAGCACCTCCCATTTGCAAAATGTACCAGTGTGTTTCTCCAGGTGGCAAGCACAGAGCTGAATTGTGGGCTTCTATCACGGTAAATCCAGAGAGCTTTTATATTGTATGTATCTGAGAAAACTTCCTTGGGAACAAAAATTATGTTATGTGTTTCTCAGCTGTTTTCTCCATTACTTATCGTTCTCACCATCACAATACATCAAATTAGTTGCCTTGGACTTTGGAGATGGTTAGGAATAATTTTAATAATCAACAAATGTTTGCATTTGCCATGTGCCATGCATTGTGCTAAGCACTTCGAATATTTTTTCTTATATAATTCTCTTAACAAAATGATAAACTAAGTATTATCATTCTCCTTAACAATCTATAAAACATTGCTACATGAACTTTTACAAATGGAGAGAACCCTTATACCTCAGAGGCTGATTTGGCTTTCGCAGGCAGGCTTATCTGGCTCCACTGGTAACTCTTTTGCTTCCATGTTACTACAATACAATGACTATTTTTCCCCTGTTCTCTACTGTCTATTCCAGCTTCCCATAGCACCCACACTGATCCCTTCAGAGAGACAGCTTTGCCATGGTCCCTAAACTTTCTCTTTCTTTCTCCAATCCAGAATGAGTATCCTTATTTACAGCTTGGAAAGCGCCCCTAGACTATCAGAAAAATGCACCTCTCCTATTCTGTAAATGACTGCTTACTAATGAGGCGAGGTCATACCAAAAAGTTTAACAAAAGGAACTTTTGCTGTTGATTACCCTTGGTGTTATTTCTATTCACTTAGGCATTCTTTCAGAAAGCAAGTAGTTGTATTGTTTAAGGTAACATAATAAATATTACTTAATTCAAAATAGAATGCTGACTCCCTCAATAAGTCTATACAGATTTTACTTAGGTACCTTATAGTTAATGTTATTATTATTATTATTAAAACACCAGTATGTTTTATTGGAATATAACATTTTTCACAAATGCTTTCTACATGCTAGTGAGCACTTTACATACTTTAAACTATCTGACCCTTCTAGGAGTCATATAAGTTTGGTCCTATCATCTTCTTATTTAATGTGAAGCTAAGTAATGATACACAGAGAGAAGGCCAGGAATAAGATGTTGTTTCCCCTGGCTGTTGGAGGTGTTAGTGACTGACCAGTCACAGTTGAGTCCCTCTCATTGCATAAAAGTCACCCAGTTCAAAACCATGTCCTTTTCTTGGTGGCAACCTATAGCCAATACCTTGTTGATAAACTATGCAAGTCTGGCCATTTTACTTTAAGAGATGCATTAGGGAAATCCATACCAGGTGCAAAGCACCCAACAGGATTAGCTGAGGCCCTCATTGCAATTTCATCACAATGTACTTCTTTTTGCCCAATTCTACCACCTTCACACTCTAAGTATTGTTCCCAGAGGAACTCCCTAGTAAACTGCCTCCAGTCTCCTTCCTAAAGTCGACTTTTGAGAAAAAAAAAAATCTTAGTGTCTAGCAGCTGCCATTAGAAGAAAGCTCCTAAGTGGATTTTAGAACTGGATTTTTTTTATCTTGGTGGCAATAAATGCTCCTTGTGTTAGATGGAGCAACAATCAATCCTAGCAAGATGCAGTGATAGACTTGTTAAAACTTTCAGAGTAATGAATTTGGGCCTGCAACTGTGATCAGGAAGTTATTGGATATTCTGAGGGAGAAAAAGCTAAACCTTAAAGAAGATTCAGAATGTTGCCAACCTGTACCAATAAAAACCAGGAGAATATGAATGTGATGAGATCCTGAAGATACCAGATAAATAAGTGCAGAAGATAATGGACAGTTTACAGATGTCTGAGCACTTAAATATGATGTAGGATTTAACAGCTGATAAAGATACCAAATGATGCAAATATATGCTAGGATGACTCCTAGAAGCTTTTTAGAGAGCAATTTAGAAATCCCATACCTGGAAGAATAGGGGATGGAATAAAGAGTAAAACAACTTAGGGAAATAGAATGGTATGATGAATACATATGTGAGGTTGCAAAATATACCACCTGAGTGGTTCAGCAGGAAAGCCCCAAGTATACTCCTTTTAAGCAAAGTGATAAAAAGTGTCCTAGAGAGAGGAACACCAGCATCAATGAGAAACTCAGTGGTAGCTCTCTTCTGTAGTCAAGGCTGATAATGGAAGACGCTGTTACACAGCTGGATCCAGAGATAGCTATAGAGATAATAAAATCCTGGATAGATAGATGCTAGTTGGTAGAACTCCCATGAAAAGCAAGGTGGTCCTAATGAACATAATGGGTGTATTAGTCTGTTTGATTTGCCATGACAAAATACACTTAGTTCTTCATATTCATGAATTTCATGCTCATGGGTTAAACTAATCATCATTCAAAAATATTCAAAGGAAAAACTTTCTGTACTGAATATATGCAGATATTTTTCCTTGTCATTACTCCCTAAACAATACAATATCCAGTGTTATGTTCTTGTACTGACTGCCTTCAAAGAATGTAATTGTTATTATCACAAATATGTACTAATAAAATAAAAATTAAAAACAGCAATTTAAGTAGTATTTACACTGCATGTGGTATGACAGATAATCTAGAGATGACTTAAAGGTGTGTGTTGACCCCATGCAAATGTTCTTTTATCAAAGACATTTATAAGTCTTATATGCAATTCTTGTTTGTGTTATTGGGACCTAAAACTAAGAGCTCCTTACAAGTATATTCTTGTTGTAACCAAATGTTAAACAAATTAGCCATCATGAATTGAGTTATTCCCAACACATCAAGTCTTAATCTAGAAGTGATCCATTTGAAAGAGAGCACAAGTAAGCTGCACAAACAAATGGGCCAGACCCATGTTAATCACCTCTGTTACACAGGTTCCCCTCCTTCATCTCACCTCCAGGATCATATGGTGAGGAGTCGTTTAGGGCCAGCTAATAGAGATGGCATTAAGTCACTTTTCATCTGTGTGAGTTCATTTTAATATGTGCTTAAACACCAAAAATGGATTACTCATACCATTGGATGTAATCTAAAAGACAAAATGAGGAGAAATATGTCCAGTGGGCAAAGCTTTGGTCAGTGTCCCTGACTATTTTCTTTTTATAGTTAAAGAATGACATATGCAGACTCATGGGCAATGCCACACAGAGTGACTAGTCACCCAGGAGTTTAAAAACAAAAAACTACAGATTGGCACCAGTGAATCCAGCTGTGAGGTTTATGGTGGATCTATGACAGTGGATAAAGTATAATGATCTTGATACAACATTAATTCCCCATCAACCTGAAGACACATATCACAGATGAGACAACAAACAGCTAAGTAGACAGAATGCTTTCAGCCATTGATAGCCATCAGTCTCTAAATTGGCTGCTCAAACACTGGCACACTAGGTTTACAAACAAAATAACCATTGTGGTAAGAGTAGAGACTACCAATGTGTACAGCAGCATGATGTTCACTTATGGTGGCTGTCTTAGCCACTATTAATGCTGGCTGTTCATTGTTCATCAACAGAAACCAAATGAACACCCAATATGGCACAATTCCCCAAGAAGATCAAATAGTTTTTTTATACTCTGGAAAGAACAGGATTCATCTTGACATTCAAGCTAGGTATGGTTTTGTGTTTGCTGATTTAAGAACAGTTATGATCTATATCTATATGTCTCCCAAGAGCCTCCTGCACTCATAGGTGTGGCTTTTGGAAGAAGACTGGACCATCAAGGGAAACATGGCTTTTTTGCTCTTAGGAGGTTGGGCCTGGACAAGGAGGCAGCTCACTGGAGATGTGAGCTGGAAGATTGTATCTCCCTCCCTGGTTCCTCTCTCCTCACGCTGCCTCCTGACCACCATGATTTGTATAGCTTTCCTCCACAAGACATTTCCGTCACGTTTTTCTGCCTTGGAACTGGTCAACTGTGGACTAAAAATATGAGCCAAAATAAACCATTCAACCCTTTAAGTTGCAGGTTTCAGATATTTGATAACTGACCTTGAACATTTACCTGAGATAGGATAGTCATCATACAAAAGGCATAAGGGAGACTGTTAACATACAAATCATGTCCTAGTAAGTCTCTTGTTGAGACTGTGGGCATGGCCTGAGGAAAACATGGTTACCACTCAGCTCAAATAAGAATTTCAGCTACCCCACTAAGTTATTTCCTGATACCAGTGGAAGCGCTAACTGACGGTGTGGAGAATTAAGACTAGGTCCTGGGAAAAGACAAGATGAGTTCCAGTTGTTGCTTCAAATTCAACTATAGCAACCTCAGGAGCTGTAATTTATTCCACTAAACTATCATCTCTAAATTTCCCTAGTGAAAAATAAATAAATAAATAAAAACAGCATCCTGATGGTGCTATTCCCAAAACTTAAGAAACGATTGGATCTTAGTGACACAAGTGGTGGACCATAAAAGACACTATATGTACATAAAAGACTACTCACTGGGACAGAAGTACTCATTCCCCAGCTGCTGTAACTGACCATAGCTGAGATATGTTTGAAAATTTCCCTTAGCATTAAAGAGATCACTTAGCCCACAATTATGCCTTTCTATAGGAACAGCAGTATTAAATTTCTGGTCAGTATAAAGAAATAAACATCTGGTACGCTTGCTTCACAGGCTTTCTCTAAAAGATCACCACAAATCACAGCTGTGCCTGCATTATATCAATTTAGCCCTCTGTTTCATCTTGCTCCCTTACTTCTCTACAGATTTTGATTCAAGAATACTTCCAAGAACTCCATGCAATCATATCTTTGTGCCCAGGAAATATATCTAAAATAGTGTCAGGGTCACAGTTGTAACCTTGCCAAGCTAAATCCCCAGCCTTCTGGGTACCCAGGTTAAATCTCTTCTTTTCTCCCAGTTTCCACTCATTTGTGACCTGTGAACCTATTTCATGATTGTCTTTTGATTTTTAGTGGAATCTTGGATATGGTTTATTTCCTTCTGGCAGTGCTCACAAGTTGTCTTGACTTCCATGGTGTGTACTGAACAAAACTCAGCAAAGGACAAGCAGAGATATTATTCACCTTCCACAAAAGCTCCTTAGTGTCATTGGAAAGAACTCCTGAGTGTCACAGAAGTAGACTTCCCTCTTCCCTCCAGCCAGCTGGTCTACTACCAGGACCTTTGACTACACCAGAGATAGGGCAACAATTATGGGCAGTTTGGTGGAGATATGATGTCACCTTTAGATAGTGTCAGAAGAAGGGCCTCTGTGTACAGGTAGTCTGTGATGGTGGCTTTGCATATGAAGGGCATATGCTCAATACTGACACTGGAGATGCGCATGCATTTGAGAGTTGAAGAAGCTCTTCTTCACACATAGTCAGGCTCGTACCTATTCTTTTGGTGTCCTCAAAAATGGCCTACTGAAGAACTAGAGCAGGACATCAAGTTGAAAGGACTGATTCTAGATCTAACCTTTACCTCTGTAACCCCAAGTAAGTCACTTCAAATTCCTATTCCTCACTTTCACTTCTACACTGATGCTATAGAGCAAGGAGCACCTCCTGGATTTGCAGGTCCATTGCATCTCCACTGGCCTGGCCCTCAGGTTTAACGAAGCTGAAGATACCTCCCAAAGGGAGTAGGAATTATCCAATATTTGCTCTAAAGGAAGTAAGAATAAAGACTTTCAATTAAGGTACTGTTATGGTTGACATATTTTGTCAACTTGAGAAGTTTAGAAGTTTAACTAAGCAACTCAGCAGGAGGCCAGGGTCCTTACTTTGTAATATTCCCATCCTGTGCAAGAGAAGGGCAAGATTTCGTGAGTTCTGCACCCTCCCTGGATGGGGCCTGTGTACAATATAAGGGAGGAAAAGAGGCTTGCTCTTCCCCACTGTCTGGGTTTGTTTTCACTCATTGCTGGGACACAACACCTGACACCCGAAGGAGAGGTTTATTTCTTACAGTTTTGGGGGTTTCAGTCCATGCTCAGCTGGTTCCAAGGCAGTGTGGCATGGCTGAGGAGCAGCCATTCATGGCGGCTCCAAGTGACAAGAGCAAACCATGCCAAACAGGAAAAACACGCCCCCATTCCGACCTTGCGTTGTATGTTGGCTCCACCCCTGAGCAGGTGCAGAACTCACACCGCCAATCCCAGCACTAGACAAGGAGTCAATTACAAATGCTAGATTCAGCCACTTCCATCACTACATATGGCTTGTGGGGGGCCATCTATATACAAACCATAACACTCACCTTTTGCTGCCTTCTACTGCCTGGAAGTGTTGTACCTATGCCATGCCACCCTGCCTTGGAACCAGCTGGTTATGTACTGAAAACTCCACAAACTGTGAACTAAATAAACCTTTCCTTCCTTAATTTTGGGTGTCAGGTATTTTTTTCAGCAACGAGAGAAAATTAACCAAAACAGGTGTAGATTTGTAAACTTCTCCAGACCTCAGAACATCTGTAGGAGTTTCTGTCATACTGAATTATCCAATCAGGGCCTGATTCACAAACAAGAGGGGTCAGAGCCATTGTAGTAGGTACTGAACTGTTTGTAGGGTTGGCTGAAGAAGACAACCCTAAAGCATCAGCAGAAGATACCTCTTATTTTGTTAGAAAGGGGAGCAGGTTTGTGGGGGGGGAGCAGCAAAATGATCAATTATCTGTTCTGGACATTCACCAATTTTTAAGTAAAAATGCTTCTTTAATGTTTCCATGAGGGTTTCATCCTGATACACAATTATATAATCCTCAAGTTCTGTTTCTGAGTCTTTTTCAAGGAATAAAATTTTTATTTAGGATCTAGTTTCTGTATTATTGCTATTTTACCTTAGATTTTCAGATTTGTCTCTCTCTCTCTTTCTCTCTCTCTCTCCCTCTCCCTCCCCATCCCTCCTTTCCTACCTTCTTCCCCCTTCCTCCTCCTCCCTCTCTCCCTCATAACTTTCTGTATGTCAATAGAACATAAAATGTTTGCTTCTTTCCTTGTTACCATTTTTCTGTCTACTATTTCTCTGCTATTGCTCATCTGGTTTCCTAAGACTGCTGCTGAGAGATGGACAAGGATACAACATTCTTCATTTCTTCCACCAATGTCATTTAATCATAGGTTCTCTGAATTCTCATACTTTTGACAAATTCCAAAACCAACATGCTTGGTTATTAAATACCACAGGGATGGGTAGAAATGCACAACATT
>RJWT010020397.1:0-17994 GCA_004365215.1 Cuniculus paca
AAGGTAGACACTATTATTACCCTCATTTTTCAGATAAGGAAAGGGATGAAAGGAGAGTTGAAGCAAATCGTCCACGGTTATATAATTATAAGGGGCAGAACTGGGATTTGACTGGAGGCGCTCAGACTGCAGAGTCTGTCCCGGTGACCTTGAAGGCATGTGGGATGTTGTATCCTATTGCTACCACCGGACTCTGGAAGGCGAAGCCATCAGATGCCCTTTCTTGGGACAGATCTTGGGACACAACTTCTTTTTAGGACACCAAGAAAAAGCTTCCCTCTGCCTTTTGACCTCAGCCTGCCCACTGCTTTGCTCCCTCCCAGGGAGCCAGGCTTGATGAAGATCTCAATAATAATAGAAGAATTGCCTTTTAGATCTTTTGCAGATGGGAAGAGGATCAAGAGATGGGTGAGGGGAGCGGGAAAGAAGGGGAATTAGAATTAACAAGTGTTTTGCATACGCAGCAACTCCCACCATCAATGTAATCATTGCGTCCTGCAGACATGTACTAATAAACAGAAAGGTCTAAGCGAAATGGGAAACCCTCTCACAACGCCAACTGTAATAGTTTGGCTATAAGTCAAGAAAAGCAGACATGATACGACAAAACTATGATCGTTGTGCCTGACAGAACCCAGCCGGCTGGGCAGGCGTAAGGAGTTGTGGAATGATATTGAGTTGTTGCTTAGAAAATATTTTAATATAATAGGATTTAAATTTCCCCTTTTCTTTGGATTTTTCTGTTAATATTGGAATTACATTAAAGCATTTAGTCCACCAGCTTAGTGCAAAGCGAATTATGTCAGGTTCAGCACAGAGAGCTTCGTTATGGCATATCTATTGACTCAAGCTTATTAACTTGTAAATCCGCCAGTTTTAGATGATGATCTATTGATTATCTGCTTTTATTTGCTTTTTAAATGAATAAACAAAAAGAAGTGATCATGGTTTAGTCATTATACCTTAAGAGAAAATGTGCTTACGTTAAGCATACTTAATTAAAAATAAAAACAACTTCTATTTTTTTCTCAGAGTTAGAAGTTGTGTTTCTTATTTTCATCTTGGCAGGCTGAAGATGGCTTTTGGTTTTGCACACTTGTTTTTATTGTACATGTAGCCAAAAAAGGGAAAAAAATTCATTAAGGACAGAAAGTGTGCTGCGAGTTTACCATGTGGTATGCATTATAATTGTTCTAACATTTATTATTTTGTTTGTTTTTCTTAACAAAAAGGCACTGTAAGAGGAAGGTTTCCCAGAAATCCTAAAGTTACTGTCTGCAGGCAGAGGCAACCTCTGAGAATCCAGATGTTTAATCAAAGCAGGAATCAACTTGGAAGACCTGCGTTCAAGTCCTGACCATGTCACTCGTACTGGCGGTATGTTAGGCAAATGGCCTACTTTTTCTGAGTCTTGCGTTCTAGCAGTTAAAATCCTTCTTGTGAGCTTTATGAAAAATGCCTGGCACGTAGATGGCACTCTAGCAGAGCCCTCTGAATCTGGGTCTTGCCAACAGGACAGCAAAAGAAACATAGGGAAAGGTTTGTTAACTCCAAAGAGCAACTCTAAAATTTTTTTATGTTTGAACTCAAGCTCTTAGCAAAGAAAAGTGTTGGGGTTAACGACCTGAAATTAAAATCACAATAAAATATTTTATTTATTCTTAAATATTTTGTTATTTATTTAGTGAGCACTGGGCACAAAAAGGAATGGAAAAGTAGTAATCATGCAAATCCTGGATTTTAGTACCCGCCACACATAGGGAATGTATGATGCACAATCATGAAACCGCTATACAAACACAGAAATCCAGCACTAAAGGTGTATATACGAGTAAAGAAACCGCCACAGAACAGATGGATGTCAAATATCAACTGGTAGGAAGCGTGCTAGATCTATCTGATAGAACATGCTCTTACTGTATTCAGTACAAGATTGAAACAAAACAAATTTCAAGTCCAGAGACTCTCAGAATCAGAAGAGAATTTACCATTAGCAATTTGACCGCCGTATCTGATCAGAAGATTTGTCTACCCAGAAGAAAAGAGGCAGATGATAAGGAGAAGAGCTCATCCTTTTGAACACAATAAGAATAAAAAGTCAATTTACAAGTTTTATTTATCAGAACTAAGACTCTGGAATCTGCTGATTTAGATATTTAGGAGAGAAACTTGTCAAAATTAGTTTCTTTTTTTTCTTTTAAAGAGAGAAAGAAACACAAAAAATAATGATACAGAATTTCAAAACAGGGTCATAGGAAATTGACAGTAGTTAATATAATGTTTATTGTTGTCTTCAAAGTAGTTGCTCAGATTACAAGATATAGGCATGGGAAATTGATCAAATGATATAACCACAGACTGATCTTTTCAATTACCTAAAAGAAATTAGCATTATAATTATGTTAGCTATTATACATATATACTCTTTTTTCTTCCTTCTTTTCTCCTTCCCCCAATCCCAGTTCTTTCCTTTTGACCAGTTGGTTTTCCTTTCTCAATATCTATTGCAGGTTTTATATCTTAGTTACTCTTTTAGTTTCCTACATTAGGGAGACAAGATGATGTTTATACATGCACTATTCCCCATCTGGGTATTTTCCCAGGTGAATTAAAATCATCATACCACAGCAATATATGCACACCCATGTTTATAGCAGCACAATTTGTAAGAGCTAAATATTAAGTTTCATTGAATTGAATGTAGAATATTCTAGACCCTTGAGAAGGACAGGTGGCAAGGTGACAGCAAACAAAGAAAAATACAAATACAAAAGAGCTTGGAGCCGTGGCTGGCCTGGCTGCTAAAGTAAATAGGGATGCGCTACACAGTGCACGATGGGAAGCTTAAAGGGATCCCAGGAATCTGTGCACCTCCCCCTCTAGATCATCTGTTAGGTCTTTTTTGAGGTCATCTCTCCAAGTCAGTGTAAGACCAGTGCAGACCTTCACAAGAAGGCAGGGCCACCAGGAATTCAGGTCTTGTGGGGATGAGTTCTCCAGTTCTAATCCCATCTTGGGAGGAAGATAAAGGAGAGAAGTCGTAAGTACCCCTACTGGCCTCATGGCCTGTTCAGAGATTCTCTGAATTTCTTTCTGTGGTTTATTGTGTAATATGCATGAATACTCATTCTCTTGCTAGAGCTAATTATCTATCTATCCATCCATTCATCCATCTATTATCCTGTGGCAATACATTTATATTTATTTAGTATATATTTACTATGTACTTTTTATTGTACAAATCATCAAAATGAGAACATTAAAAAAAAAAGAGAAAGATTAAGACATTATTAGGGTTCCTGGGCTTGAAGGTAGATATGGTATTTTATTTTATTTTATTTTATTTTATTTTATTTTATTTTATGGTTTGTTTTTTTGAAACAGGGTCTCGCTTTGTAGTTTAGGCTGGTCTTGTACTCACTAATAGTCCAGTCTGGCCTCCAACTCATGCCAGTCCTCCTGCCTCAGCCTCCCAACTATAGATAAAGTAATTAGAAGAGCCTTATTTCTCTTGTGCAATGAATGAATCCTACCTTGGTTTGGCTAAGATTCGTGGGAAGTTTGAAGAATTTAAAGGAAGAAATGAAGGGTACTGGACAGCTAGAGAATGGCGTGATGATCACTTGTTACCAATGTGTGAGAGGTCTGGCCTCAAAGAACAGAGTAGGAAAACGCCTGTGTTACACAACTCATCAGATAGCTCAGTTTTACATCACCTAACAATGAAGGGCTCATGTGCTGGTTGAGAGGTGTCAAAGGGATGCCAGTGGTGGGACATGATCTGTCAGAATTCTGGCAGGATTTGAATAATCAAATATTTTTGTTTTATTTTGTTTGGTTTGTGGTTCTGGGGATTGAATCCAGGGCCTTCTACATGCCAGGACATGAGCTATATATTTTATTAATGGTTTTATCTATGCTTCTTTAAAATACCTATTTTACTGTGTAACTATTAATTCATATATATTTTATAATTTATAAAAATATAAGTATACAGGTAAGGAGAATGTACACTCCAAAAATTATTATTTATGGAAATGCACATTCCAAAACATTTAGAGGCGAGTGGCCCTTACTAACAATTTTCTTTACCAAAGCTATCACTAAGGGAGCTGGGTGTGGCAGTACATGTCTGTAATCCCAGCACTCTGGGAGGCTGAGGCAGGAGGATCAAAAGTTTGAGCCCAGCCTGGGTACCCTCGTGACTTAGTGACACCCTGTCCCACAAACAAGCAAACGACCAAAATCTAAAACAAAACAAAACAAACAAAAAAAATACCAAAGTAAAATCTTTTACCTCTTTCAAAATAAATTAAATTTTATAACTATTTTATGATGAATAAAGCCCTAAAATAAGAACAAATAGCTGAGATAGGTTGTTGCTTTCAAGTGGAGAAAGCCCAGTTATACTTTCTGGGAGATAAATGCTTTTAAATAATTTATAAAAACAAAACCCTGTTCCCTGGACTAATTTCCCAGTAGGAAGTGCTTTCGGTGAAAGTGCCCAGAGAGCGCCTAGAAGAGTCCAGCGAGAGGGGCGAAGCCCTGTAGAACGTGCACGGCACAAAATGGTACTAAACCTCCATCAGCACTGGGCTGGGGTAACCAGTCACACTGCTGCGCTGAGTGCGTCAGATCTTCCGACTGTGGGGTTGAATGGTTCGGTTTACACGCTCTGCTAAGCTTACAGACTAGACTGAAAAAGACCACTGCAGAAGGCCCTGGGACTGGCATGGTTTTCCCAAGGGATGAAATACACTGCACGGGGCCCCCAACTGGGTGGGCAGCAGGGAGCCAGAGAGAGAGAGAGAGGGAGAGGGAGAGGGGAACAGAGACAGAGAGACAGACAGAGAGACAGAGACAGAGAGACATAGAGACAGAGTGAGACAGAGAGAGGGAGAGAGAGAGGGAGAGGGGACAGAGACAGAGAGACAGAGACAGAGAGACAGACCGAGAGACAGAGGGGGGAGAGGAGAGCCCGCGTCCTGTCGGGGTGCCGTCGCCATGGTGACGGTCCTCTCAAGGTCGCTCACTGCGGGCAGCAGCGCGCCGGGCGAGGAGGGGCTGCGGAGGCCCGGGCGTCCCAGCCGGCGTCTCCGAGCGCAAGCAGGAGGTTCGGCCCTTCCCGCACCTTCCAGGGGAGACGCGCGGGGCTCCGGCGGCGGCCCGGGGGCGCGGGGGCCGGGGCGGGGGTGCTAGGTCGCCCAGGGCAGGAGACGAAGCGCGTCTCGCTCGCTGGATCCGTCTGGTTTCCGCCTGGTCCTCCGCGCCCACTTCCCGGTCACTCGCGGCCCCGAGGGCGAGGCCGTCCCCGCCGCCGCCTCCCCTTGCCCGCGCGCTCTGCGGAGACACGCAGAGTCAGTCACTCCTGCGCCCCGACAGCAGACGCTTTTGAATGGCTGCAGAGTGAAAATGGACGAGTTAATACATTTAATTCATAGATTTCAATGGGATTTTTAATTACATAGATAGAGCATTTTATAATCCCTTCTTAAGTTCTTTCGCATTTGCAAAAGTGAGTATTCACAAGATCAAGCAAATCCACGCGCCCCTCACTTGCGGGAGATGAACAGAGCTGCTCAATGGCAAATAACGGCGGAAAGGTGCAGCAAAGCCCCTAGCGCTACTGTCATTGCGGTGAGCAACTGGGAAGAAAGGAGGCTCTCAGCACACACAACCGAGGGAACTGAAGATACTCTACGCACAAGGGAATCTTTCAAGTTAAATTTCCTTGCTTACAGACACATTGAAGAGGCACATATCTCCAGATTTTTTTTCTAGAATGCTCCAAAGATTATGGTTTTTTTTTTTTTTGGATCTCTCCTCGTGCATCGTTTCTTATTTTCCTCCTTGCTAAGAATCTTTATTATCCAATCTAACCATTCCATTTACCCTGCCTATTTTGTAATGAATAAATAGCGCATTCTGTTAATTGGCCACCTGGGGTTCAAAGAGGCGAAAACTCATCGCTGATGTCTGAACTCGGTAGAGGGCTGACAACATACTGACCACACTCTATTTCACAAGACTGAAAATCAAGCGTCCTCACCCTGTTCGCGACTCCCTCCCCTTGATCCATTGGAGACTAATATAATTTTTTTTAAAGTGATTTATTTCTAACAGATGTGATCCTCCAGCCACAGGGACCTGGATGCACGATGTCCCCTAACAACTTTAATTTCTGAATATAACAAGTATATATTCCCACTAATAAATAATTATTGCTCTGTTATGGCAAAAAAATGCCAAGGTGTGCAGTAAGCTGACCAGGTACTTCCGAGCAGAAAGGACGAAGAGCTGTACCCTCCCTCCAGAGGCCTGCAGTGTGTTCAACCTACATGTGTTAATTCTGGTATTTCTAAACATGCTAGGCCATGAAGGAAGAACATTAGACACAGTTCAAGGTGCGCAGCAATGTTTAGGAGGTTGCTGTTAGGTAGACATTGAGTCCCTTGTACATCAGGTATTATACCCAGTCAGGTAAGAAGGACAGAAGCATGCAGATGGTGTGGGAAGAGCAACTTGCCTCTCCTCCCTCCCAGGTTCTTCAGAGGCTCTGCTCGCATGTGTTGGGGATTTGTGTCTTTGTCACTTGGGCTGTGAACAGTGCCTTGGAACTAATGGTTGACAAGATGGCCCCAGTGTCACAGGGAGTGGTGACGACACAGGTAGATGCAACAACTTGCCGGCTGTGATCTAGCACTGCCCAGGAGGAAGTGAAGCCTCACGGAACACTGTGGGCTTTGAGAATGTTCTAGATGAGTTCAGGGTCACAGGTGGAGCTTCCAGAAAGCTGCCTCACATTCCTCAGCCAGTGCCCTGTCTGTGTCCCATTGCCGCGCTGCCCACTACATTGGCCTCTAGGGTCTGTGGCAGCTGGGAGGCGGTTCTGTGGTGAGCTGACCTAGCTGGTGGAGCAGTGCATACTTGGGGGGAAATGTTAGTGGGGAATGAAGAGGGAGCGAGAAGAGAAGACATTTTTCCCCCTTTGTGGGGGCACAGGTTTGAAATTCTGGGTAGCATTTCCAGACAGAACACCGTCAATGTGTGGCAAACCGACATCTTTAGGCACTGATTTCCTCTCTGAAACCCTGCTCCAGAGCACTGAGCCACTCCTTGATGGTGTGGGCTCCGCTCCTGATTCTCCCACTGGGCGCTGTGCTCTGAGGTAGCCACCTGGGGGTGCGGGCACAGGGATAGCCAGGCACCCTCCCTGACCTGTGGCCACTGGCCTCAGCCTGTGCTGCTGGTCACCTCCCTCACTCCACACCTTTGCTGGAACCTGCTGGGAATATTTTATTTTGCTTTTAAACCAGTTGTTTAAATATCAGCCCAGTAAATGGAGACAGTTCCTTTGAATAAGCTTTCTCTTACTATTGTGCCCTTCAGAAATACAGCCAAATTTGAACTTTCAAGAGTACTTGTCATTGTTGTTATTGTACTTGCCACTGTTCAGGAGGTCGCTGGAGTCTGATCCCGCTTCCTCAACAGAAATACGCAGAAAGGTCAACTTGTACTGCCTGGTTTGCACACCATCTACTCCCCTCTGGCCTGGTGTGTCCAGCCTTCTGCACGCCTGGGGAGGCTGTGGTGTGGTAGTGAATGCGGGTGGGTTGTGCATCTCGCTTTAGAGCATGCTGAAGTCAGGCCACACAAAGGAACTGGAACAAAACTGGACAGGGTTTCTCCCTGCAAAACTTCCGGAGGGGACTGTGCTCTTGACATTACGCAGATAAAGAAGAGAGTTTTCAAGACTCTATTTCCATAGGAGTTCTTTTGTATGCTGGCTCGCCTGCCATTATGTTTATGTAATTCTGACAGTGTTCTTAATGACACACTAACAGATTGTAAAACACACTGCTGGCATTTACTTGTTTTTTATATTTTTAAAACAATGTCCTTCATGTAACAGTAGTTAAGCGCGGCAGAAGGACATCATTAGAGCCATGGTTAAACTGTAATTTACACCATTAGGAAGGCAGGAGCAATTTTTATTGCCTGGCAATTTTCTTGCTGAAATATTTGGACCATATGGCTCAATTTGTGTAATAACCTTAATTTCTACACCCTTCAGGTCTGCCTCCCTCTCCCATGGAATGGTAAAATGCGCTTTAGCAGAAAAGGCAACTGTCTATACTTAGAGAGTTGAGATTAATAACATGTCACGTCCTGTTTTTGGTGAAGGAATTCGAGCAGCAGCCAGATGGTATCTCTACAAATAACTGTCAGGGGTCTTGATCTAATCAATACAATGTATTAATACATCTCCCTTTGCTGTTTCTCCAGGGGCTGGCGTACAACATCTGGAAAGAGTGGGGGGCCCCGCCAAGTGGAAAGCCGATTCTTCTCAGAATCAAACTGAGCCCAATTAATTTTTCATGTATCCTTGATAACTGTTTCATAATGAGCTATGCGTCTTGACGGATTTGGGGTTGGCAGAGCAAGCTGCCCCTGCTTCCTACCCCCATTCAGTCCACTTCTAGAAACCAACCCATTAATCAAGCTATCTGGCATAAAACCTGAAGTTCAGCTCAGCAAGAGATCAATAACCATCCTCAAAACACACAGAACCAGCCGCTAATGGGCACAGGTATCCAGCCATGACATTAGTAATTGCTTTAGCAAAAATAAAACTCTGTATTATAATCACCCAATAGGAACTTATACGATAAAATTCATTACTTGTGTCTTGTCAAAAAGTAACATTTACATGAGTTAAAAATATACTGTAATTTTACTATCTAGACATGACCATTATCTTTCAGAGTTAGATAGTGCACCTTTTTGAATGGATTAAAATTCTCTGATTTTGTAATGTGAATATTTAATAATCCAAGTATCGTATAAAATGTTTAAAAATGAGTTATTACACTTATTTTAAATTCAGAGTACCTCAGGGGCTCCTCAATGCAGTCTTAAGCCTAGTCGTATAAGACGCATGGTGCACCTGTTGTGCTGACTCTGACACCATGTCACGTTGGTCAGATTTCTTTACTTCGTGCTCGGCTTAACAGCAAGATTTGCAATTTAATTCATAAAATCTTATTGCTTTCCCAAGTGGTGTGTCTCGCCTCAGATCCCCACTCTTGCACCAAATTCAAGCCAGCCTTTTTACTTTGCAGTTAGTAAATCTCTTTTGGCTTGGCAAGGGTTTCTGCACGTTTGTTCTTCCTGAAAGAGCAACGCAATGACTTCGTCTATGGAGAAGAACCCGGAGTCGAGGTGGGGAGATGGAGGAAACCCATTACCTCCTTGGAAAAACATTCCTTTGAGACAACAGGTGGAAACGTGTTTTGTCCCTAGGAGAGCCTGAGATTCTGATCAGAAAAAGCTCCCAGGAGGTGCCGCCAAAAAGAGAGTCACTCATTGGCTGATCATCTGATCCAACCCTGCCAGGATGACAGAAAGGCCCAAGGCGGCACCCAGGAGTCTCAGGTGATGTCGCATTCATCTTTTCTGACAGCGTGACTAAGGATCATGATGCCTGTGTTTGTCCTGTCGATGGTTATGGTCCTGCAGGATGAATGCTGGGCTTAGAATCTGGAGTATGAATTAAGGTTCTCTTTAGTTCCTCTAAGTATTTATGAGCACGATCAATGATTATGCCTAACCAAAGAATTGAGGGTTAGATTATAATTTGCCTCTTATTTTAATTCAGTGATACAAGAAGTCTCGGAAAGAATAGGCTTATTTCTCTCTGTATCTATTGTAACTTCTGGATGTAGTAAATTCTCAAAAGAGATTTGATGAACAATCGATTAACGAGAGAGCCTCACAAGATTTCTTGGTCTTGATCACCAAATCAGGCCTGATGTGTGTTGGTGCTCCACTGCAAATAACTTGCAATTTTCAAACATTCATGAGGTTTCAAAGAAACAACAGCTCAGGTTTTCAACTTTCATTTTGTTTGCTGATGTCCACATAAATGCAAAACATCTGACAAAGGACTGGTTTGTAGCAGAGTTGAATAATATCCGGCAAGCAAGCTACTTGAACTGAACTACCTAATTATATAATATCTGAAATATAGAATCCACAATTCAGGGCATTCAGAATTTTCTAATGGTGTGACACTGTTATCAAAATATTTAATTTATACAAATTTAAACCTTCTGTGACGAAGACAGAAAATAGCTCCTATTTTGCATTCTTCCACTTCACGGATGTAACCAATGATGTTAGGGATTTCAGCTTAGTAATAAATATCCAGGTAAAGCACTAACACGAGGTTTCACCTTAAAAATGATATGAGTTGTAAAGATTCATTTGCAAACCCTTCACATATATTTTCACAGGTGGTGGGTGTAGGTCATTGCATTTGGATTAAAAAGCAAATGTCTCTACATGACAGGTCACTAGTTTGTATAAGGCAAAATCTTTTCACTGTTTGGCATAATTAGAATATTCCAACAGTGGTTTCAGTAATTTAAAAAAAAAATCACAGTATTGTTGTAATATTTTTCTAGGCTTCGGGAGCTTACAATTGTTTGGCCCAATCAAATCTGGGAACACTAGAGAAGTTATCACCCATCAAGGTAATTACTTTCAAGTTGAAATAATTACTCTATCAATGTTAATGGTCTTTCAACTTCAATAAAGCACTCACCTGCCGATAATCACAGCTAACCTCTTGCTCTAATGCAATTCCCTCTCTATTTAGTAGGTTATATTACAGCCGTTACAGTGGTCACTTGTCCTGAACAGCTGCTGAATTTCACTTTGATTGGCTGTGAACCATAAAAAAATTGGTCATCTGTGTATGATTTCCCCCTCACCCGTAAGCCCTTGTAGAGCGAAGGATGTGATCTCTGGGTTGTCACAGGGCATTACAGGGCCACCATCTCGTCTCAGGTGGTGGCGACTTCCCACTTGTGATGAGAGCAGAGTCGTTCAGTTAAATTCTGTCCTTCACTGCCATGGACAGCTTGCTATCTTTGCTAATGGCATATATTCTGAATTTATGGCCTGGGCCTCTTAGTACATAGACATGTTCATTTTATTCTCATAGGATTTGTTTCAAGAAAGTCCTTGGCATTCTAAATAGGGTTTCCTCATACTTGGTTAAAGATTGGAAAATAGCACCATAGGTAGCTCAAAAGTACAACAGTTTCCCCATCAACGGCCTCTCATGCACTGAGGGTTGGTGGTTTGGCTTTGGTGAGGTATCAGACGCAGATTTGGCAGAATCTATGTGGATGATTTGGGAAGTGTGTGTGTGTGTGTGTGTGTGTGTGTGTGTCCAAAAGACCCCAAATTCTACAGCTAGGACCCCAGGTGCAAGGGGAAGGAAAGTCCTATGAACCCATGGCGTGGAAATAGCTGCAGGTTGGCATCTCCCAGGAAGAGTTCTCAGAGCAGCAGGCGTGAGATGCCGTGGGGGAGACCAGACAATCCTCAACCTCAGGGAGGCAAACGTGTTCTTGCTTCAGGCAATTTAGAAAGGAAATAGAACTAAATCTGGTATTTGGGAAATTACTTGGAAACTGATAGCACGGTATCAGGAAGCATTTCAATTTGCAAACCCAGAATTTTATTGCAAGGTGAAGAACATTTGAAGTTTATGAAACACTTGAAGGATGATTCATTTATGAGCAAATTCATTTAGTTGCTTTGTACAAAGAACTTTATCTAATTGCTCATTTGTTCAAGTCTCTGTTACTCCAAATGGTAGGATATTTAAAGGTTTGCAGTCTTCTTACACTGCCATTGACAGTGCTCTGCATATGCATTTATTGACTGGCCATCGTGATGGTTCTGTGAGATAGGTAATATTGTAGTGCAGACTTGGAGAGGAAAAAGGACAGCTAAAGCATAAGGGGTTGATTGTTTGAGAAGCAGGAAATGTATGAAGAACCAAATGTGGTCTTCAAAATCAAGGAATCAATCCAGGCATGGTGGCACATACCTGTAATCCCAGCACTCTGGGAGGCTGAAGCAGGAGGATCACAAGTTTGAGCTCAGTATGGGCAAATTAGTGAGACTTTGTTTTCCCAAAAATAAAAAATGCTGAAGATTTACCTTAAGGAAAAAGCCCTGGATTCAACCCCCAATATAAATCAATACAATACATACTATGAATATAAAAATAGGAAGAAGTCAAGATACAGTTTGGAAGTAGAATTGTAATAATATGGAAATGAAGAGGGAGGCCTCAAGGATGATCTGGTTGGGTAATCTGACCACTTATTTATATAACAGTACGCGAAAGGAGACTATTTTGGGGACTAATAAGTGTAGATTGCTTGCTTGCTTGAGAGAGGGGCTAGAGAAGTGAGAGAGGTTGTACATGGGCCACTGGGGTAGTAATGGAAAGGTACAAAAGGCAAGAAATTAGCTAGAGGGTCTCTATCTAGGGGTATGGAACTTCCTGGGCCTTGCTCTGTGTTCACACAAAGAAAATCTCGCGAGATGCCTCCTGCAAAAGTAGATTCCCAATGTGTGCTACAGGCTTACACGGTACAATTAGAAAAAAGGGATGAAGATCATGTGAGGGTAGTAAATTAGCCAGACACTTAAAATAAAAAACCTGAGTGATGTCAAGTATTCATTGTTTTGTATCTTTTTATGCAGAATGACACAGTTCTCATAAAATAGGAAAATCTTAGTTTGCAGAACTGACACAAAAAATAGGGCAATTGTTTTTATTACCAATTTTTTCCTTCCAATTAGAAGAAGCATCGAATGAATCTTTAAAGAGACTGGTATCTTCCCCAGGGTTTTCTTTGTTTAATAAATGGTTTCAGGAGTAAAACCTAAGAACCGTGAGATTATAAGAGCTATACCCAATTTACAAACATATGTAAAGAACAGTGAAATTTTACCTTATAATAAGCCAAAATAAAATAGAATTAAAATTGAATAGATCAATTGTACCCACAAACTCTCCGTAATGTGGTAGTTATGAAGCATCTCCAGATTTTTTTTGTTTGTTTTTGCCACATACTCACTTAAGGGTAAGAAGATTTGGGACTCTCACACAAGGAAATTTTGAGTATCTCCTCTTTGACATTGGAAAAGGGAATCTGGCAACTAGAATCCAGAAATCAGAGTTTGTAAATCTGGATTTTATTCTCAGAATAGAAGCCAACTTCTAGCGACCCATATAATTTGCTTATCCCTCTGTACCTTACGCTTGATTCTGCACCCAGAGTGAAGCACCATCTATCTTTTGGGGATGGGCAAGGGTACGCTCTGGACTGGATGTTTTATAATCCTATGGGGCAAATGGATACACTTAGAACACAGACTGGAAGGCAAACCACCTTTGCCTTTAAATCCCAAGTTATTTCTGCCAGTGCGATGGCAGGTGCCAGTGAGGAGAAAGCAAACAAACCCGAATGGTGGTAGCAGTATCGCCAACCTCGCCGGGAGTGTTCCTGTAAATGCCACCATGGAACTCTCGCATGCCAAGCAAGGCTAAATACAGCTTCTCTCTCGACACTGCACAATTTATCACAGAGCTAATTGGGAAGAGAACTTCAGGACTTCTAATGTTAGCTTGTTTTCAGTAGGGAAAAGGACTGGTCTGGGGAGACCCTCAGAATTTTGCTACCTGTCTTCTCCCTTTACAAGGACCTTCTTGGGCCCAAAGGGACATGACATGACTTTTCATGATGTTGAGAGAGAAGCTAGTGAGGCATTAAACCTACACTTTTCCATTTCTCCTCTCCTGCTGCCTCTGCTGCTGCCACCACTGTTTCTGCCAACACATACGCTCCTCACCCCACGGAGGGCCCCCACTGCCAGTTCTCCATCCACTGCCACCAACGGCAGGAGTCCTGCCTCCATTGCACCTGCTTTATGTGGCTCTCGGCGACATCCACCTGTCTATAAACAACTCTGGGGGACCTTGGGACAAGCTCGTGATGGCTCCGCACCACAGGCAACTTACTGGTGGCCCCTTGTGCAGGGGCAGGAACCCGGTAAACAAGGAACTCAATGAGAGGTATTAGCAATGCCACTTGCAAATCTGCAGGTTGAGTTGTAATCCTGCAATTGTGGGGATGGACCCTGAGCCTCGTTAATAACAAACATAGTTGCTTTGCTCTGGAGAATTCCAGCCCATGTGGTCACTGAGCAAAGACTTGAAAAATATCCTAAGGCAAACACAGAAGGGAACGAAGACAGTAAAATAGAGAGACAGCAAGTAGATCCAGGAAGGCAACTGGAGAGAGATTTAAAAGGGAGTTATCTAAATACAAGCAGCAAAATCTCAGCAACAAGAAGTTTAGAAATCAAAATGCCCAGTAGTAGTAATCTGGGTCTGAGATGTGATGACCTGCCTTCCCCTATAGTTGGGGCTCTGTCTCAAGCCAAGTCTCACAGCAGACCTCAATAATACAGCTGAGCATAGTATGGTGTATTGGCATATTGAACATGGTTCTCAATGAGTATTTGCCAAATTTGATTGAATTGTCAATAATGTGTTCTTGACCCTAAAAGACCAGTGTACTGGTGTAGAGAAGTCATGCCATTCTGAACAGAGATAGATGGACTTACGTTATAGGAGAAAAGATTTGGCTACCATCAAAGGGACATTTTTCCCCTGCTGGAAAGGAGGTGAGAACATTAGATAAATGGATATCTTTTATTATTTTGGCTAATATTTGCTTATTTTTAAAGAGTTCAACACAAGCTCTACACAGGGAATTCAGGAATGGATTAAACTCAAGCATAGTGGTTTATTTTCCCGATGGCCTCTTTTAAAGGTATTTGTCCACAAAAAGTCATAGTGGCCTGATGCCCTAGAAACTTAGTCTAGTGACCAGAATCTCTGAATACTTACCCAAATTCCTTCACATATTATGTCCTTGATGGCTTCAAAAGCTCAGATGGGACTTTCCTGATAGGTCTACTGAAAGCTCTGATGATTCTTAGGACCAAAGATCCAAATTTAGGGGGAGGGCTTTGGAATACATGCACACATTCCAAAATGAAATAGACCATATTACTGTCTTGATCATTCTTATTATTCTTTCCAGCATTACAATGAATCATCTTCAGAGCAAGTGGAAGCAGGTACCAAGACTGAGCTGTCAAATCACTCATCAGATACTTTATATCATGTGTTTTAAACAAAGCCATCTAGGAAAGAATGACTTATATGTAGCGTGTTCCAAAAGGGAATTTCATTGGAACTGTGTGGGAAGATGAAATTGTTAGGCTTGTACTCCAGAAAGTCATTAGTTTGACAGATCAGAAGTTCAATCACTGTAACACTGTTGCCTTCAATAAATCGTATTTAAATTAAAATATCTCATTAAGAAAGCTATTATCAAGAGTGTTTTAGTATTTTCAAGAAAAATTTTACTTTGAGGGTGAAAGTTTAGAATCTGCGTTCTGAGGATATGTGAGAAGCAAGTAAATCTGATGGAGCACACATCAACTAAAAAAAGATCTTTTAGTCTTAAGAACATGGCTTCTAATGCTGACCATGAAATATCTAGCAGAGATGGCATGAAAAATCCTGGTCTATATGGATAATTTAGCATGAAATCAGAAAACAAAGTACAAATTCTGACATAAAAACGAAGATTTCTTTAATACTATCTATTCTTTCATATTGTTAGTCATGAGAAATTAAATACATATAAAGATTGTAGAAAAACATTGTACAGTATTTTAAACTACCCATTTAAAAGATTCTTCATTAAAGGCTATTTATATTATTTAAACATTTTGATAAACATTATGTTCTATAGCTTTCTTGCAAATTGGGCTTCCCAGATTTGAAGCATAGAAATATAGTTTTCTTTTAAATAGTGTTTTATTCTGTTTGTAATCTCATTCTTATTCTTGAGGGCTTTCATATTTAATAAAGTTTTAACACATTCTGAAAACTACATGTGAGGTTTGATGAAAAAATACAATGTGTTTACATAAAAGATTATTATAGTCTAAGACACATGCCATGAGTCTTCCTCAAAATACTCTCCCTGTTTCAAACACACTCATCCCATCTTTCTGTCTATTTCTGCAGCGGTTCTGGAGGTCCTCTTTCCTGAGTGTCTTTAAGTGTGCTGTCATGGCTTCCTTGATGTCCTGAATTGTTGAAAAACATTTACCTTTCATGGTCATTTTGACTTGGGAGAAGAGCCAGAAGTCACAACGCGTGAAGACACTCATGAAAGAGGACTTCCAGAGCTGCTTCACAGCATGGCCAGAATAGTGGAATGATGAATGTGTTCCGAGTGAGGAGGAATATTCTGAGGGCGATGAATGGCAATGTGTCTTTTACTATTAAAAGTTCTTGTAATTTAAACCTCACTGTATGCTGTGATCACCCCTTGTGCGTATGTGACTCCTAAGACTGTTACATCTCATCCTCTGCAAGAAACCTCTGCGGCATCATGGCCTCCTGCTGACCTCTTAGTACATTTGTGCCCAGCCTTTCCGGGATGTGATGTTATTTCTCTGGTAGAGTGGTTTATGACTGGTAGGTGGTAAGCTTGGGATCTAAGTCTTAGGATGACACGCTACCTCATCCCGTCCTTTTTGTGCAGTTCTCGTCGGTGTAGTGCTATGGAAGAGGGTGTTTCTAGAGACCAGGACTGTGGTGACCCTGTGTTTCTCATAGGACTTCAGGCTATGCAGGCATCAAGAAGGGAGAAGGAGACACCAGGTGAACAGAATTAAATTGTTTTCTACATCAAAGCGGGATGGTCCCCCCAAAAAAATCACCGCAAAATCATGCTACATGTGACTTTTATAATGCATGTAACTTTCATGAAATATGTATATAAAAGTGGCTTTTGAGGAAGTAGAAAGTTAAATAGTCTGTCTAGTTTTACCATCCTCATTCCTGCAAGATATAGAGGGACCACTGAATCATTCCCATTTAATGGGCATAGAACGGAGAAATCAGGCAGAGAGAGGTGGATACATTTGCTTGCTGTAACATAAGTTAGCTGTGGTTCACAAACTAGACCCTGGCATTCCTCAGACTCCATTCGATAGCACATCCCTATGCCCATATTGCTTCTTTGCACACATAAAAAATTTTTCATATATTTAACAAAAATGGCAAGCTAGGTAAGAAGTGAACGTCAACACATCAAGCAGGTACCTGGGCTTGGTTGTGCTGTTTGGGGTCTTACCGTCACTGTGAACGCGGGCACAGGTGCGCTGCCCAGGGCTGGGTCCTCGGGCCTCTCTCTGTAGATCACGCGGTATTGGGAGATGAGGCCATTGGGCGACTCTGGCTCCGTCCAGGTCAGCAGAACAGAATGGGCACCGGTGGCTTGAGCCCAGGGGGCCGGCAGGGCTCGCGGAGGGGCTTCTAGGGTCTGTGTGGAGGACCACGCACTGTCCACAGAGCCTCTGGAGTTCTGGGCTCGGGCCCGATACTCATAGCTTGTGAAAGGCCTCAGTGTCCCAGCTTCATCTGTGAATTTGAGGGCCCCTTTCGACCAGGCAAACACGAGGGACGCATCTTCAGTGCCAGCAGGACGTCTGAAAGGAAACCGAGCGAGCAACTTTAAAACCAGGTCTGGAGAAGGAGCAAAATATTTGTTAGAGGAATTGGTTATCACATTCTGACCTCACCTCATCCTTCCCCAGGTCATGGTGAAGAAAGACCAGTTGGAAGAATACAGCAGGGACCCCGTTGGGACGTTCTCTATGATGAAGATGACATTGTATGGATATTTGTGTGTACGTGTGTGTGCCTACCTGCATGCATGTCTGTTCACTGTATAGGTGCATGTTTCTCCTTAGATCTTTTTTCCCCCAAATCTATTTCATTTCAAGGAGAAAAAGGAGAAGAAGAAGGAAAGAAGAAGAAGAAGAGGAGGAGGAGGAAAAAACTAAAATGAAATTTCAAAACACATCAATCAGGGG
This sequence comes from Cuniculus paca, assembly GCA_004365215.1. NCBI lineage: Eukaryota > Metazoa > Chordata > Mammalia > Rodentia > Cuniculidae > Cuniculus > Cuniculus paca. The sequence goes on from RJWT010020397.1 coordinate 17,839, forward strand.
CAACAACGGTACCTACATTGAGCCTTGTCATCCCCAAGTCATTTGCCTGGAGCACAAGACAAGACATCTGCATCCAACTGTCTGAACAATATCAGCACAAATCTTTCTCCTCAGAGGACCAAGAGATGGAGGGGGGAAGGAGAGGAGGCGAAGGGG
>RJWT010020398.1:0-17982 GCA_004365215.1 Cuniculus paca
TCCTGTTGTTCTGATCTTATTCCCTAAGAATAAAAGTGTCAGAATTGCTGACCTTCTATGTCAGACCCCGAAGAGTGCCCTCTGAGATATTTTAGAATTTGGGCTGGAAATAACTGACCTAGGAAAGGTCAGACAGCTTGCCAAACACAGTGAGGTTAAGGCATTCTGCTATCCCTTAGCACAGGAAGTAATGAAGATGGCAGATAAAATGAAGACATAGGACAGGACAATGAGGACTAAACATCTCATGGAACCACATGCATGATGAGTAGAATTTCTCCACTGTACAGGGCACCCTCATGAGGGAAAATCTTGGATAATATTAGGTTCACATAAGACAACCTAAAAATCTAGTATGGTCACCATACTTTCCATAACTGAACACATCCCAGGATAAAGTCACAAGCCAGACACTGTCACAGAGGCTAATATGCACATTGTAACACATAGTCATGCAAACACACAAATAGTGGGCATAGCCCATACCAATGAGTAAGATATGAATGCGGCAAAGGATGAAGAAGAACATCAGGTGAGTCCAGGAAACAAAAGTGATACAGAAGTGTAGACACAACAGGTTGACCACTATGGATGACGACAGTGAGCATAATTTTACAGCTAGGAAAAGCAGACAAGAAGAGGTACATAGATGTGTGCAGTTTGTATTCACTGCAGACAGTACCTTGATGAGCAAATTCCCCTGCAACATGAACAGGTTAAAAGTACAGGAGGAAGGGAGCTGGCTGGAGCTGTCATAGGAAAACCAAGAAGCCAAAAATAGCCTGAGACAAGCTCAATAGTTTTCAACAAGCTTGGCTATTGTATCTACTGAAATCCAAAACAGAATGACAGAATGGTGAAAGTTAAGTTGGGACACAAAAAAATAGCAACTTTGGTCTATGCTATTGATCAACTTGCTAGGCATTACAGTGCTTTTTCCTCATCTAGTCAGTTATAATAGCCTTAATATTCACTTCAGTGAAAGCTAAAAATGAGACCAACATATTAATTTCTTAAGTCAAAGTTAAACAACTAACTGGCTTTGTTGGCACTGACTGTAAGAAAGATTTTTAGAAAGATTTGTAGAATTGCAAACAGGCATGGTTGATTTGATATAGTACTTCTCATGGTGAGCACATTTTAGAAAACACCTGTTTGATCTGGGTATTTAATATAACATATTCTCTACGAGTATTCATGTTTTCATTTACTACTTCAACATTTCGATTTATTTTAAATCTGCATATTCAGCATTCAATCCAGATATCTCATTACCTATTGAAATGAAGGGAGATGGGAACAATGTTAGATACTTGCAAACTCAGTTTCTTGGGAGACTAAAGTTAGGGGATCACAATTTAGCAGGGGATTTTATTGGTATGAAACTAGCAGAGAAACTATGCAAGTATCTTGTAAAATTTCCCTGAAATTCAAGTAGTAAACAGCACATCTTTACTCAGATAGAATTAGACCTATTTCCATTAATATACATATGCAGATGGGGTGGCAAATTTACCAGTCAGAAATGCAATTAAAAACTGTCAACTCTAATGTACTTAGAAATATTCTGACGAAAGGTATTAGATATACTTCCACTCTGTATAAAAAGAGAAAGAAGTATTTTTCCAAAAAGAAAAAACAGACATTTACAAAAAATTCCTAGGACATAAGAAATTTTCCTTCAATTACAAAGTAAAACTATTATGTAGATTGTAATACTACAAGTAATGGGAAAGAATACCCACATATTTCCGATTTGTTTTTATTTCTCATTGGAAAAATGGAACACTGGGCCTCAATCACACTGAGTATACAGTTTACCATGAAACTAATTATTAACCACTCATGTAGCTTTGATGTAAAATGTTTTCCATTTTTTAGTCCGAGTCTCCCTAGGTAGTTCAGGCTGGCTTTTAATTCACTAGATAGCCTAGGTTGGCCTCTAACTTGTACTGATCCTCCAGCATTTTTGTCTGAAGTGCTGTATTTCAAGCATGAATCACCATGTCTAGCTGCAAAACATATTATTTAAATAAAGTTTCAATAGAAACTATTGAAATAAATTTAGAACTACGTAGAATTAAGTAATGATTTAATCATATAATGTCAATATTTTGAAGAAAACACTTTCAGTTACATATATAACTTTTAAGAAATATATTTAGCCAAACATTTGATCAAAAATACCATGAATAATTTATGAAACAGGAGTAAATATATTGGAAAAGCAGCCAGGTATAGTGGCACACACCTGTAATCCCAGAACTTGGGAGGCTGAGGCAGAAGAATTGTCACAAATTTGAGGCCAGCCTGGAATCCACAGTGAGACTCTGTCTAAACAAACAAAAACAAATTAACAAAGATATATATATATATATATATATATATAAAATTTATGTACATATATACGAATAGACAATGAAGATGGACTAACAAGAGGCAACAGGAAAACACATTATGAAAATGAGAAAAAAAATGATAATGAATATATTAGTTTCTGTGAAAGGGTTTCAGTGTGTGACCCATACTGGCCATCAACTCTTGATCCCCTTGTATTAGCCCCTTAAATGCCAGCATTATAGATGTAAACCACTGCACCTTTGTAAAATAGGACATTTACAAAGAAATATAAAGTAAAACAAAATTATCATTTAATTAATTTTAGATGTTGGAACAATTCTCAAAAATGTACAAAATTACAAATTTGGCAAAAGAAGAGGCAGATAGTGGAGAATGAAATAAATTGGCAAGCAACCATGGTGACAATAAAAAAAAACCTTTCCTTCATAAACTCATCTCTCAGTGGGTTTTTCAGTGATTCATTAAAACTTTTCAGACATTGATCAAGATGCTATCTGTATACATACCAATTTCTCAGGATGAATATATTTATTATGTATAGCAAATATATACAAATATGAACATTATAATAAATATGGTATACTCAGTTGAGCATGGTTTCAACTGTTTGTAATCAAAAAAAGACAAAGAAATCTCTGCAGCTTATGTGACCAGGGTAATGCAATCTTTATGTAAACCCAGACATGTTTATAAGAAAAGGCAAATATAGGACCATTACAAATATGCATGCAAATTTTCAAATCTGCTAGAACTTTACCTAACAAAATATAAGCGTGTGTTAGAAAATAGTTTTAATCTTTGCATGTAGCTTAGTGGAAGCTTGGGTCCCTAGCCTGTATGATACATGTTCAATCTAAGTCCCATGCACATAAAAAAAGTGACTATATGTTAATGAAGTTGTGTCTTTTCACCTGATCAAAGGATGACTCAGCACCATAAAGCTATGGTGAAACACATCACAAAAAAACAAAGAACTGATAGGATTATTTCAATCTTGACATAAATATTTTCTAAAACTCAATTTTTGGTATTTCTTAAAAGCTTTTAATGAAGAAAAACACCATAATGTGATTAATAACTTGATAAAATACATCTATAGTAAAACTAGCAAATGTTACAATGAATGGAGATGCAATACAAGAATTATTTCAAAATCATAAATAAGGATATTCATGGTCTCCACTATTCTGTCACATGAAGCAAAACTTAATGTGCTATCACAGGATACACAGGCAAGATAGACAAAAAGAAACAAAAAGATTGAAATTAAAGATCAAATCTCTATGCATTAATGATGAAAGAGTCAAGAAGTAAAATTTGAAAATAGGAATAGGGAGACTATTTTCAAAGCCAAAATCAACTGGAAAAAGTCATAGTATATTTTCTTGCTTCAATATGCATTGAAATTATCCCAATACAACAAAGCTACCTGATACACAATCAGAACATAAATCATAAGTAAATACTGTTCCCAAACATTTTTTACCTCAAGGTCAGTACACACAAAAACTACAGAAAACTCTAAAAGGCTGTTGTTTAAGAACCAGTGTTTATCTGACTATCAGTGAAAATACAAAAAAAAATTTGTTATTAATAGAATCAAGAGTTCAGGAATGGCTTTATACCATGTGCATATAATGAACATTTTAGGAAAAAAACTACATTGTCAAAAATACATTTAAGTAGCAGATTGAACTTGTTTATAATTTTTGCAAATACTTGTGAAATCTGCCTTGAAAGGAATCAACTAGATGCTCATATCTGGTTCCTCACTCAGTCTCTGCCAATACATTATTTTGTGAATAAAAATGCCTCCCCACTTATACTGTAAAGCAAATCATTATTGACACCTAGAAATGATCTCACACTTCACCAAGTTTAAAAATTAATGTATACCTTATCAACAAATACTAAAAGGTCTACATCTTCAAAGAGAAAAATCATACATACAAATGAAATTGGAGAGATCTGAACGTCAAGAGAATAATGCGTAGACTCAGATCTGACGATGCAATACACTAGGAATTCTTTAAATTATATACTCAATACAACTATATTCATAACACCAGTAAAACAACTCTAACAAACATCTATTAGAATTCCTTCTGAAAGACAAATGACAGTGATATATTTATCAAATCTCAAAAAAGTAAAGTAGAGATACCCTTTCCCACTATTTGGAATATGACACACAGTTACAGTCACTTAAACCTGAAACTCAGACAACCTGTAGAGTCACTAAATGTATCAGAAGTACAAAGAAATACATTTGTTTTAAACAAACTGAGATTTGATAAGGCTGACAGTACAAATCAAGTGTAAAATATGATTCATTCCTCCTTTATGGTGGTAAATTGGTCATTTTGTATTCAAAGTGAATCTTATTTTTGTATCACAAATATTCAAATGTGTATTCTAGGTAGATCAAAAAATATATAAAATATGAAAGCAAAATATGAAAAAAACACTGTATAAGAAATCTAGGCCAGGTATGGTGGTGCATACCTATAATCCCAACACTCTGGAGGCTGAGGCAAAAGAATTGCTGAGAGTTTCAGGCCAGCCTAAACTACATCGAGACCCTGACTCAGAAATCCAAAACAAACAACAATAACAAAAGGTACATACACACAAAACAAAACCAGAAGAACACAAAATCTAGGAGTGAGGAAAACTTCAGAAGTAAAATTGAAAAGCCATAAATGTTGAAGTGACGTTGTAGACACAAAAAGTAACTTAGGATTTCTGTTCAGGAAGGAAAATACTTTATAAAATTCACATGCAGATGGAAAAATTACAAGAAGGAATGTTGATTGTCTACAAGTGACAAAAAATACCTAGAACAAAAAGATTTTACCAAAAAGAATTTCTTACCAAAAATACGAGAATGATAGTAGATGTTTTATAGAAGAAGGGCTTACACATGAAAAAAATGGAAAAACAGATGTATAAAAGATAGAAAAATGTGGAAAGACTTAATTAAATTTCCCTATAAATCTGTGAAACTCATCAAATTAGAAAAGCCTAATATAGGTTTGCTATTAGAAATGGGAACTATTGTCCCCTAGTGGTGGCAGTGTGGATAGTGTACATTAAGATTTAAATGGATACAGACTGCATGAGCAAACCGGCTCCCGAACCCTGCGAATCTATGACAATTTCTCAAATCTGCTTCTAGGGCAGCAAATGAATGTGCCAAGGAATTTACACCTGTAACAGAAATAGACACACCTGCTTTCCAATAACCATGGAAAGGCAATTAAGGTGTTCTGGAGATAAAAAGTGGAGACCTCTCAGGAGTTATAGGTACAGCAATGCAAATCAATCTGGAAAATAATATTTGGTAAATCAAGTAAAGTACAGGATGAACTCTCTAACATACTTCCATTTGGGTACACTAAACATATATGTTCACGAGATTGATGTGTAGCTCAGCGGTACAGCACATGTACAATACTCATCAGTCTCTAGGGTCTATAGTCAGCATAAATAATGTACATGAAGCTACAGGGTTACAAGTGTGGAAAGACACACCTGCAACAGAGTGGTTAAACAGAGCACTACTGATATTTGGGTCTAACATTTCATTCTTTTAAGGACTGACCTATGTGTTATGTGACATTGATCAACATCCTTTATCTCCACCCATACTTTAAATTTTGCTCATGTTCTACATCATGATTGTAACAAAAAAAGTTCAGATACATTCACATGTTTTCTGATGTGCACAATCACCAGTGCCTGAAAACTACCAACTTTGGAGGTGCAGTATGGTTATATATGCTCCTAAATGACAAGGTACCTAGAATGAGCAAATGAGACTACAAAAGCTGCCCAAATCCTCTGCATCACAAATCCAAGAATGAATGACTACTCAAGGTACTCTGTCTTTGCATACTCTCTCCTTGTTTCCACCACCTGCACTACTTTTCAGATGTCATGAATGTGAAAGCCCAAAACAGGCTCTACTGCTTGATGCTCTACAATAACACTAACTGAAAGATACAAGGACAGACTAAGGGATGCCTTGAACTGAAACTCTGTGCCTTATCTCAACCATACCTTTCTCCATAAGCCATTTCCATGGGTTTCTTCAGGATGCCAACATGGAAATTCTGTCCTCAAAATTTGGAGAACCCAGGAGACACTTAGGGGCATTTTAGGGATTGCAGTCTCTTGCCACTTATAGAACACATAACAAAAGCTCATGGTAATCTCTTTCCCCAGAGAGAAACACATCACTACAAATGGGAAAAGGTCTTGGAAGCAAAAGTGCTGGACACACCTCCCTTCAGCCCACTAAGGTGATGGCAGAGGAAGTGGGGTTAGAGTATAGAAACAACCATGATAGAAAGGCAGATGTCAAATAAAGGTTAAAGCACCTAGAAGGGTTCCCAGAATCAGTATAAACTAGAACTAGAAATGGACTGTTTTCACTTTAGCTTTGCACATGCTTGGTGTTGTGTTCAAACTGTTAGGCCCTGTGTCTTCACTGAAAAGTTTCATCTTATTCCCTTGTCATGGTAATGTAAGCCAGAGTATGACTACACTGGGGGACCTCTTTATAATATCAAAACAACAACAACAAAGTCAAAGCAAAGCAAACAAACCCACAGACAAACCAAACAATTCCCAAAGTAGTCTTCCCTTTGCAAAAGAGTCCTCATACTATCTCCTGGTTGGGTTGCTCTGGAGAAGCTGATTTAGGCAGCATTCAAAGAGTTGAAGGAATGACTCTACAGATGCTACTTGAGTTTGAAAGGGAAAATACCATGATCAACCCAAAGGAATTTGAGAATAAAATGCTTTAAAAATGCACAGAACATACCCAATAAATGAAACATCATTGTCATGCTTTGGCTCTTTCAAATCTGCTCAATACACTTGCCTTAATCTGTGTTTGGGGAAATATATGCAACATAATACAAAATTCATAATAAAATATTAAATGTCTCATGAACTGTATAAAATACAGTACACTGTAAATCATTGGCTGTTCACCTTTTGTGTCCAGCTGCTGACAGAGCAGTGACTCATGCTATCCACCATCATGAGCAAGTACCATGAAAAATAAATAAATCATAAAAGTGAAAGATTTCCACTAAATAATTTTCCTTTTCTGCTTCAGTACTCAGGGCTTCATTCATTTCAGATGAGTTAGATCGGAGGTGTATCCCAAAATATTTATTTCATATTGAAATAGGATCTTGTTCAATAGGCCAGGCTGGACTTGATGTTTCAATACCCCTGTCTCAGTCTCCTAGTGTGGCTGGGATTAAAGGTGTGCACCACCATGTGTCACTGATGTCTACCCAACCACTGAATTTTTGGTAAATCATGGTGATTAAAGAACCCCAACCTCCAACTGGTAAAATGTCACATGCCTGTCATATCAATGGTGAAGGAGGTGGAAACAGCATCAAAAGTTCTCCCAGCCTGGGAAACTTAGTAAGACCAGGTCTTAAAAAATTTTTTTTAAATGTGAGGTTGTGAGGGTACATGTGGCTTGGGGGAAACTTCCTGAGTTTAGTCCCTGTACAATAAAAAACATCAAACACACCTTGAAATCTTTTGTATCCAAGAGAAAACCCTTCTCATTCTTCTTCAATAATGATGCCCACTGTATTTTTTAACCTACAAGACTAGTTTGCTAATTTCTAATTTTGCCTCACAAACAATTAGGTGAACTGATCAGTAGTAACAGAAGACATAAAACATATGTATAGTGTCCGTTATGAAGTTCCGCTCTTTTCTTTAGGCCTGTGACTTCTAACCCATTCTTAGGCCAAGGCAGCACATAACCCTTCAACTGTCAGCTAAGAAAAATCTAACCTCAGTAAAGCATTCACAGTTTTAATTGCTGATTTCACTTTCCTCAAACAAGCCATGCTCCCCCATTTCCTTCTTACTTCCCTTTGCCTGTCCCTATTAAAAAAATCCTTTTATTCCTATTGCTTCATGCATTTGTAGACCCTAACTACTTTGGTGGTTATTTTATACAAAATCCATTTCAAATTTAAAACAATATGTAGAAACATTCCAAAAATTATAGCAATTATTTCAGAAATGAGAGCCCTCTTTCTCTTTCCAGAACTACCAGTATCACATGGACACGTTCATGTAGCTATCCTAATTTGATGTGTTTCTCAATTTGGGTTTAACAGGCAGTCCTTTCAGAAAGTTATCTTTCGCAAGAACCCTTTCTCCTCCCTTGGTAATACATTAACATCCCCTCCATTTTTCTCAGCATTCTACTCTTTGGGAAGGCCTCATTTAAATAGTTTAATGTAAAGAGTATTTTATTTAGTAATATAGTAATCAGTAATTTAGTAATGCAAAGAATATTTTATTTTTATGAGTAAGGCACCTAGCTAGGGACAATGGCCTGAGACAGAGTTGAGAAATAAGCCATATTGGTAAGACTTAAAATAAGAACAGTGCGCTGCTGACAGAAGACCCAGAATGAACTTCCTTAGGCAACATGGAATGCAGCCCCTCCCTACTACAGGGAGTTGCAGCCACTCCCTATCAAGCTCCTGAGTGTCCAGTAATTTAAAGAACAAAACAGCCAGTTTGTCTCTAAATTTCCAGTTTTCTATAAAACTTGCATGGTAAAAGAAAGGGTTTAAGAACCTGAGTTTCAAATGGTAATTTTAATTATAGATCCAACGGTGATAGGTGGTCATTAAACAATTAAGCAATTACTATGATAATAATCTGTAATTTGCTCTAGATTGAGCAGCCACATGGCCATTCAGGATGCTTCTAAGGGAGTCAGGGTGCTATTTTTATTTCCAATAAAAATCCTCCAACAACCTCTTTTTGGTTGATAACTTCGTTCCACAATGTTGTGAGATCACAAGCTCTATTCTTTATCATCGTGAGTAGGGGTCTGACACAAATGATTAACGTGATAATTCGGGGGGGTGCGGAGTATGAAAGGCAGGATTTCACTGCATGCTTGGCAAGCACTCTGCCCCTGAGTCATATCACCCTCAACGTTAAACCTTTCTTTGGATTCTCACATCAGCATCTACTATGGCTTTGGTAGTATGAAGAAATACTGGAGATTTAGGGTTCACTGTGAATATAAAAAGGCAGAGGTCTGAAGAGATGGGTTATGTGTATGAGACCGTGTATCACAAACACTTATAAATGTCAGAACCTCCAGGTCTGCTACTAAAAGCAATGAGACCAAAGACCTAGCATATTACAACTGCACCCAGTTCCAACCCATACCTGAATCAGGGTCTCCCCAATACCCTCCACCCTGCTCTCTCCAGATGGGGGTAGATGAGGCTGTTCCTCGGGCGACCCAACACAGCATCGTGGGCTACGGGTGTCACAGTGGGGACAGGATGTAGGAAATCCGGAAACAACCCTGACCCAGCACAGGGAAAAAGGGACCAAAGTACCAAAGACCAGCAGATCCTTAGGGTTTGGAGCTAAGCAGGGAGGCTGTGCTTCCCCGTAGCTAGCTCTTGTCACTTCCTTTCAGATCTCTTCCCGATTCCACCCCATCCCTGGCTTCCTCCCACAACGTCACCATTGCGTGGCTTCAGGGTCTCATGGAGTCCTTCCCATGCAGCACGCAGCCAGTAGAAGTCACAGAAAGTGTCCTAGCAAGCTGGAAGGGTTCAGAGCAACGTGCTCAGGACTGCCAGTTAAGCACCATGACACCGGAAGAACTCTTTTACGTTGGCCGATCTGATTGGACAATTCATACGGCCTCTTCATCGCTGATTGGCTCTTGCTCCATTGCCCTCCCTCTGAGCCAAGAGTGAGCAGACAAACTCCTGTACGCGTGGATAGAGATCAATGATAGATTGTAACCCAGGAACTTCTGGACAAGTATGTTTTCCACAATGTCAACTTCGCCTCGCCTAACAATAATTGAATGTAAGCAGTTTATTTCTGGCTGTTTAGAGCTACCCATGTTTTCTTAATGGATTTAGCGTGCTCTTCCTGAAAACGAAGTCAATCTTGTGCACCACAGTCAGTAGTCTATGGGAGAACCAATCCTCTAATGCAAGAAAACGTCATGAGTACATGCCAGGACAGGACAGGACAAAATGAAATGAATGGAGGGAGGGTTGACTGTTTGACAGATCAGTATTTGGGAAATGAGTCAGCAGGCTTCACAGTCACGATTTTCACACTATCTCCATCTATTCATTTTCATCCAAGAAAATGAATATGTGGCCCTCCCCAAAGGAATGCAATATTGTTTAAATGAAGACATAGTTAAATGATAGCAATATTCTGCAAAAGAGCAAAGATGAAAGAAAAACAAACATTCCAACTCCCTTAGACAAACTTCATACTTCACCCAAGGTTGACTACCTTTAATTTTGAGATCCTACAAAGCAAATATAAGTTAAATGACACAGGAAGAGATCAGTTTCATGCTGATAAACTGATTTTTGCCTCTATCACTTTCCCTACTTTTTTTTTTTGCGTTACAGTCCCTGAACCATAAACAAAAATTACATATAGGAGAGAAAAAAAGAGTATCTAAGAGAGAGTCGAGGTGTCATCAAAGGGGCCTTGTGTCCGCGAGCACTAAGCTGCATTTGTCTGCTCAAAGTGTTCGCCCAGCGCGGGCGGCAGTCAGGCTTGCGCTGCGAGTGTCAGCCTGCGGCTGCCTGTGCAGAACACTGGAAGGAGGTATCATGAGCCTGCTGGATACGCCCACTGGCAGGGGCTGTTCTTGGAGAGCAACAGGCAGAGAGGCGCCAGCTCCAGAAACCCGGGCCAGGAGAAGAGGGTCGGCAGGGCTGGGGCATCTGAGTGCATGAAGGAGGCAGTGGGTGGCTGGGCTCTGGGCGCCAGTGCTAGAGAGCGAAACGCGCTGCACACTCTCCAGATGTAGCAGGGGGCAGAAGCTCCTGTGATTTCCAACGCAAAGGAGAGGTCCCAGTGGCCCCTGGCTCCAGCGCGCAGCCAACATGCGCAACACAGGGAGCATGGGTTCGCAGCAGACTGATTTCAGGGCACACGACATGTTTTGTTTTTTTTTTTAACAAAATCTATTTATTGGGGAAAGAAAGTTTACGTCTAAGAGAGACAGAAGAGGTCCCCGAGCGCATTGCCGAGGACCCCGCTTTTCAAGGGGATTTTATAGAGCAAAAAACCTAGAGGTGAGGCGGGCCCAAGGTGGGGAAAATTATAATCAACTAATAAGGTTACAAGTATAAATGGGAAATCACAAGTGGGCATAAAATGCCACAAAACTATGGGCAACCAGTAAGATTAGGAGTATATAATTGCTCAGGTATTATTGATTAAATGGGGAAACAGGTCACTTAGCAAGCAGGCATAGAACAGAACAGGGGCTTTTCCTGGACGGGGTAGGTCAGTGGCTCCTTCTGGCTTCCAAGGTGATGGATACCTATTTAGAATATCAATCACTCCTGTTTATCTTTAGGGGAGGTGCATGGCTGCATTCCTTTCATCTTTTGTCTGGCCCTCAACGTATGTGCCTCCCCCAAAATTACAATATATCCCATTTTCTGCACTGACTCTCTGACTGCCTGTAATATTTCTACCTAATTTACCTGTCTGTAGTAGTCCCCCGCTCTGAAGAAGTACCCCTAACTGCCATGAGGGAGTAAGGGGAGATGATTGCTCTGGCTTCTTCAGACTGAAGAGGGTCACAGTTGTGATCCACAGTTGGAGATACTCTACAGAAGGTTTATCTAAAGCTTCTTGATAGATCTGGTCATTCTTGTCTTGGGTAAGCATAAGGCTTTATGCTCTGTATTCCACTTTAGCACTGGAGGGTAGGCAGGCAATGTGTAGTTGCAGAGAAATATCAAATAACTCTTTTTCAACATGTAAGGGTCAAACATCTTCCAGTGCTTAAGAATACATTCCAAAGGAGTAAGAGATTTTGACACTGGGTTCCCCATTTCTCTGTCCATGTCCAGTTACCTTGGTGGAAGACCTCCAAGTGATATAAGGGAAAGAAACTCCCAACCTGCTAGATGTCTGGTAGTTCATGTTTTCTAAAATGGAATAATAAATTCTAGGAACAATGAATGTTTAAAGAAGAATATTTATTGAGAAAAAGAAAGTTCCTAAGAGAGAGAAGGGGTCCCAAACAGGTTGACATGATGTGCCTTTGAAGTTGCCAATATTGGAGCTAGGTGAACTGGAGGAATAATTTGCCGTAGTGTTAAATGCTATGCACCTTTCTCCTGGCAAAACTAGGCTACCAGGGCAGTATGACAATGAGAAAAAATGGGAACATGGGTAGCTCTAAACAGCCAGAAATAAACTGCTTACATTCAATTATTGTTAGGCGAGGCGAAGTTGACATTGTGGAAAACATACTTGTCCACTAACAAATATGGCTTTTTCTGTTGTGTAGACATAGCCTAAAAGAAGAAATCCAGAGTCTTTCAGCAACTGTTGACAGAAGTGATTCCAGGTGAAGAACCCTCCCCACACATACATTCAGAAGCTCAGGGTCTGTCTGGATCCAGCTGTAATGAGAAAGAAATTCAGAAGTCATGTTCAAGAATTTACATAAGAGAACTGGAAATTTCTTTAAGGGCAAATCACATATTAGATGGGTCAGAGAAAATTTGAATGAAGAAAACAAAGGCCTTGATGTTTTAGTAGAATACCTATGTCTTGCACAGTATGTCGTAACTTTTTACTTTGAAAGTGTGAAAAGTACAATGGAGAGTTCATGGACATATTGAAGCTCTGGGATAGGCCCTTTGAGGACCTGCACAGTGGTAACAACCTGCCTTCGCCAGTGGGCAACAGCATGTCCCTCTCAGGGAGATACTCTGCACAGCAATATAATACTTTTCCAAGTAGAAGAACCCTGAAAAATTCCAGATTAGTGAGTAAGGAGGACGATGTTCACATCTGCATCATGTGTTTATGTGTGCCATCATGAATTATTAGTATGGTTTCAATATGTCTATGTCTCCATATATTGTCAATGAGATTGCACTAAGCTTAAACAAAAAGAATCCTAGAACAAAAGGCCTTGTCTTAGAGCTTTAGGCAAACTTTTGTCTTGTTAGAAGTGGGCGTTAAGTCATTTTATCAGCTTTTGATAACTTCAAGGTGGTTTGTGGAGAAAAACAGTGCTTTGAGAAGTTGATGGAACATTTCAGGAATGAAGATAATAACACAGATTTTATGGTGGCCTGTATCGATTTATTAATATTATGGTCCACTCAGTAGGAGACATGAACTTCCTCCAGTATAAACTTACCAAGTTAGACCTGTATGAATACTTGGACAAGCTGAAACACGCAGAAAGTGACAAGCTTCAAGTACAGATTTAGGCCTACCTGAACAACATGTTTGATGTAGGCACACTGCTAGAAGATGCAGAAACCAAGAATGCAGCCTTACAGTGATTAGAAGAACTCAAAGAAACATCTCATTTATCTGAAAAGCTTGAAAATACAGAGAATTAAACCATGTCCAAGACTGTCGAACTAGAGAAGGAGCTTGTGCTACAAAGAACTGTATGTTGTCCGAGAAATCTACAAAGATGCAAATACCCAAGTGCACACAATAAGAAAAATGGTCAAAGAAAAAAAAAAAAAAAGAAACCATTCAAAGACTGTCCTGGAAAAAAAATTCATGAACTGGAGAAAATCCAGAAGAAAGGTGATGGTAACATCACTATACTGCCAGTCATGGCTACTGGTACATTGTCCACGGATCAGATACGTTAGTAACTCTGTGGGGCCCGTTACCAGGACCACCACTTCATGACCCTTGCCCCCACCTCCTCCACCACTACCTCCGTCTCAGACACAACTGAGGCAGTGCAAAATGATCCAGTAATACCATCTGGACCACTGCCTTCCCCTCTGCCTCCCCATTTCCTTCTCCTCCTCTCTCAGGGCCTGCAGATGACACTATGCAAGCTTCTCCTCTGTCATCACCCCTTCCCTCTGCAACCCTGCTGCGTGAAATGTCTTCACCCACAGTGGTTTTCAACTCAAGATTAGCATCTGTGAAAATGAAAAAGCCAATCAAGACGATGTTCAGAATGCTGGTGTTTAACTGGGTTGCTCTGAAGTCTGATGAGATCAATGGACAATTTTCAATGAATTTTACAATGAGTAAATTCTGGAGCATTTAAATATGAACGAATTTGAGAAAATATTCATGACAAGAACCCAAAATCTTGCTATTGATCTTTCTTCAAGCAAGCAGAAGATGACACAGAAAGGATCAAACAAAGTGACATTACTAGAAGCAAACTGGACCAAAATTCTTGCCATAATGTTAAGAAACATTGGAACAACTGATGATGAGATATGTGAACTATTCATGTATATGACCTGAAGATACTGTCTGTTGTCTTTGTAGAATCCCTGATGAGATTCCTGCCAACTGAAAATGAGGTGAAAATACTTTGGCTCTATGACCAGGAAAGGAAGCCCCTGGAGAACTTGTCAAATGGGGACTAGTTCATGAAGCACTTCAGTAAGCAGTTTAGTAGTGTTCACGTCTGCATCATGTGTTTATATGTGCCATCATTAATTACCAGACTCATACAGAAGATGACCATTGTGGCCTTCACTGGGAGCTTTGCTGAAAGCATTTTGATACTGACTCCTCAGCTGCATGCAATTATAGCAGTATCTATCTATAAATTCATCCAAAAACTCAAGAAAAATTTGGAGATCATCTTGGCCCTGGAAACTATATGAATACCATTAAATGAGGAGTAGTTTATAGATTTAAACTTAAGAGTTTAGATCTGCTCTTAGATACAAAGCTGACAGATGAAAACAAATGCTGCTGCACTATATATCAGATGTTGTAGAAGAAAAATATCACCAAGTGTATCTACTTTATAATGAGCTTCATTATATGGAAAAAGCTGGTGCAGTTTCTCTTAAGAATGTTCTACTAGATGTCAAACAGCTGCAGAGGATCATGGACTTGACTAAGAGGATACCATGCATGATCACAACATTCTCCTGAAGGACTTCATCTTTCACAATGCAGGGAAGTTGAAGAAGCTTCAGGATGATGCCAAGATTACACAGGATGCCTTTGATAATGTGGTGAAGTATTTTGGAGAAAAACCTAATACAACACCACCCTCTGTCTTCTTTCCTGTATTTTTCCAGTTTGTGAAAGCCTATAAGCAAGCAAGCAGAAGAAGAAAATGAGCTGAGGGAAAAGTAAGAACAAATTCTCATGGAGAAACTCTTGGAGCAAGAAGCTCTAAAAATGGATCACCAGAACTCATGATCTCCTTCCCATGAGTCAAGGAGGCAGAGCAAGAATTAATTGCAGAGTTAAGAAGATGACAAGGTAAAAATAACAGACATATATATGAGGGAAAGGATGGAATCATTGAAAATATTATCATAGCCTTAGAGAAGAATAATATCACTAAATTTCTAAATGTTCACTTGAGGGTCTTAGAAACCAGCCCTACTGATGAGTTGATGTGGTGAAAAGTGTCAGGTGGTGCTTTGATGCTCAGAATTTATGTTCTGTTAATGGTGCCAAAATAACCACGTGATCCTGATATTTGCCTGCACGAATAGAGGATGTACATGAATGAAACTGCCCACATTATCTTTATGTGCTACCATCTACCTGCAACCTTGAACACAGGTAAAGTATTTGAAAGGGCTCAGATTTATTAAACACATAGGAATTTTAAAATGATGGGTTCTCCTTTCAACCCTTGTTAACAAATGGCTAAAAATGGAAATACCTGCTCATACTATTCAAAGCAATAGGGTTTGATTTTATTAGGTATCTTTTTATACCACTATGCTATTCAGTTTTTTAACCAAAATGTAAATTTCATATTAAATTCATTATATAGCAGAGACCCCTTCAGCAGGTTCCAATCTCCTTCCAGGAGCTATGGTGGATAGTGGTAAGAAAGAACAAGAGACAAAATAGGAGTCCCAGCAGGGATCTGGCATGACCAGTTGTTCTCAGGGAAAAAAAGAGCACAGGACATACAGATCTTTGGTATTTATTCATTGAAGAAAGTGGTGAGGGGATTGTGACTGGATGAGCTAGACAAGTGGTGAGGCTGGCAAGGCTTGTAACAGAGGGAACAAAGCTTTCTTTCTGAAAGGACAGGAGCAGCCAGATTTAGGTTACAGTTAATGAGTAACCTGCTTTGTAGCCAATTATGGGAAGGAATTTTCCTCTGGAGTCATACAGGCTCTAGCAGAGACATTATCTCATATCTTAACCCTATAGTATCACAGCTTGTCTATCTGAGCTCAGCCATAGCCACTGATAATAAACTGTGTCAGTCCATCATCAGCCACTTGCTTTCATAAAAATACATACACAGCCTTGACCAGACTCACTGATTAGACTGAAATCCAACTTAGGGAAGTCACCTCTAGACAGCCTGCACTGCTTGTAAGTAAACACAACCACACTTGGGTCTGGGGGAGGGTGATGTGGCACTCTTCCACCATTATGTGCCACTGTGATTATTCCATGATGGCCAACCTTGGTTTCCTAATAAGCTGTAAATAACAAGGATGCATCTGCTATGAGCTTTCTTTGCTGAGATGCCTTCTAAGGAATTAAATTTGTGTTGCAGCTATATCCATCAACTTTGTATTGTAAAGGATTGGAACACAGAAGGACTAAACCACATTATAAAATCCTTTTGCCATTATGTCCCAGAAAAGTACAAACAGAATACAAATACAGTGGCATAAGAAAAGTCAACTCCATTTCCAGTTTTCTGTTTCACTAGTTCTATGGTAGGGTGCCATGCCCTGTGAGAGATACTCACTAGTATGAACACAAGGAGACAATGGCATAAATGCTGAAGGCTTATTTGCAGTAATCTGTTCTGAAACTAGTCAACTTTTTAAGCATGCAAATATATTTATTAATTAATGCTAAAATTAACATCTCAGTAATCAGTAATAGGACTTCCAAGAACCATTATGAGTCAATCCTGAGAAGAGAAATTGGTGCCTTGCTAATGAGGGAGAAGTTAATAGTAGCTCTGTCAGCCAGCATGAAAGATTGAACCTGCTAGCAGAGCAAGTTAGGGACTTATCCTTATTCTCCTCTGACAATCACAGGATTTTTTTCTTCTTTTTCTCTTTATAAATTGGAAAATATCAATACATTTGGCATTCTGCATCAAAACTGAATTGTTCTTCTATATCCTGGTTACTTATGAACAGTTACAATTAAGTTATTGAAAAGTATGAACATTAGGATGAACTTTAAATGTATATAATAGGACTACACAGTCAACTAAACCACTATTACTTTTCCTTCTCTAGCAAGGCACTTGGTACAGTTCAAAGTTAAAAAAAGAGGCTGGAGAGGACCAAATGGTACCGAGAGTCTGAGGGAGACTTGCTGCCTGCCTGAAAAGGACATCTTGCAGGTTTTGTTGACTGAAAGAGGTGGCTCTCACATCCCACTCATAACTCGTCTAAAACTTGCAAAGAACTAGGACCATGGGGTCTCTAGTCTTCGCGGTCACTGCTGCTGCAATCAGCTCTTTCTAGTTCAAATACAACGCTGGGGTCGTTAATGCTCCTGAGATGATCATTACAGAGTTTGTCAACAGCACCTTGTCCCAGAAGTTAGCTAACCCTCCCAGCAAGGGGCTGCTCA
>RJWT010020399.1:0-11585 GCA_004365215.1 Cuniculus paca
ATAAATTTCAAATTAGACTTTTTATATTTATACTTATATCTACAACATAATGGAGACACTTCCTGCTACTTTTTGGATAAACTTTTGGAACATGTTGGTTAATGTAAATTTTAGTAGATTTTTCTATTGCACAAGTTCTGAGTCCTTATTGTGGAATTAAACCTAATGAAAATGGGTATAAAGTATAGTATTTCCCAAATACATAAATATATATTTGTATTTATATACTATGTACACTATCATGTAGAATATCATATACAATATTACATACAATTATATATATATATATATATATATATATGTATATATATATATATATATGCTGTAGATCAAACCTAGGGCCTTATGCATGCTAAGTAAGTACTCTGTCACTGAGTTTTCCAAGTGTATTCCAAATCTGAAAACTTCTTTGGATTGTTAGCAAATCAAGAAACTTTTAGAAATGCTTTTACTATAATTCTATTTTGTAAACAATTAGGGAACTGAAGATCATCCATTTAATATTTCCATGTACTCTATTTTGAATTCCAGTAGAAAAAGCAACCAGGAATATTCTTTTTGGTATCTGGAAATGAATATGCCAGGAACACAAGCACAGCTGCTTTGGTAAAGAACTTGGTTTTGGAAACATCTCACCCCTTGGCAGCTCCCCAAGGTTCAGATTGGGCTGCATCAAGGACTCAACACAAGGTGTGTTTATTTGATTTAACATTTAGTAAAAGATGTTTTGATTTGTGGTTTATTTTCTTTCATTTTGTTTTTCTTGTTTTGGGTTGTTTGCTTCTGGCATTGAACCTGGGTTCTGAACATAGTTCATATGGGAAGCAGTATTACAATGAGGAAATGCTTTTGCTTGTATTTATTTTGTGGTATTTGGAAACATCCAAATAAATGAAGCAAGATTCATAGCGCTGTAAGGCTTTATGTGATTTATTTTTGAAATCATTTTGTATCACTTTCTACTAAGATTTGTAACTACATGAGATACTTAAATCTTTCTTCATATGTGGCATATTATTATACTTTGCTACATTAACAATATTTTGTTAATTCTGTCTTATCTATCTATCTATCTATCTATCTATATCTTTCACTCATAATTACCCAAACATGGAAGAAAAGATATCCTTCAAGAGGTAAATGGACAGGTAAACTGGCATATCCAGATAAATGGACAGATAAACTGTGGCATATCCAGAAAATGGGATGTAGTTAACTCTACAAGCCACAAAAAAAAAAAAAAAGGAAGAAACTTAAATGTATATTACTAGTTGAAACAAACCAGCATGAAAAGGCTATACATTATATAATTCCAACCATAGGATGGTCTGAAGAAAGAAAAACTGTGAAGATGTTGAGAGTCAGAGGCTGGGAGGCAGGGGAAAGATAAACAGGCAGAACACAGAAGACTTACAGAGCTGTAAAATTTTCTGTATGATACTGTGTTGGTAGTTATAGTTCATTAGACATTTTGCCAAATCCATCGACGATATGACACCAATAGTGAACCCTAAATAAACCATGGGTTTTGAATGATGAAGCATTCATGTAGGTTCATCAGCTGTAACAACTGTGCTATTCTGGTGGGGGTGTTGATAAGGCAGACCTATGCATGTGTGGGGGCAGGAGGTGTATGGGGCATATCTATGCAGTATTCTCCACTTTTCTCTGAAAGTAATACATCTTTAAATTTTTTTAAAGGTCGTAAAAGTGAACTAAGAGTACTGGATAATAAACCAGTTTTAGAAAAGTTTCCTGTATTATGAAATGATTGAGATTTTATTATATTAACCAAGATTAATATGCAGGGACTAAGTTATATTTCATGTCTTCTTAAGGAAACAGCATATACAAAAATTTTTAAAAATGTGTATTTTCAAATCATTGCTGAATTCCAGGCAATTTAAAGAAAACACCACTGAGCTTCCCAGAGCAATTTTGCAGTTTTTTTTTTTAAGTGCCTCATATTGCCCAGCAGCCCTTGTATATCTCCCAGTTGCCTGAGCCATTCCAACTTGCTCATCTTCCCTCAGATATCACATCTATCTTCATTATAGGCTGGGTACATGGGCCCATTTCCAAATTATAACAGAAATATAAGTTATCAGGTAAGGATCACTCACTTTGCAAGCTTGCTTTAATTCACTCTCTCACCAGCGCACACAAGTTTACTCACACATCCTCAGACAGAAACAGTGTACATCAGTACCTCAATTTGTATCTCAGGGCAAGGAGTACCCTGTCTCCTGACAAAGTGTCACTTGCGCTTATGAGATTTTCTCCATTGATATAGGAGAATGAAATTCCCAACCTACGTATATTTAGTACAAGTTTGTGTTCTCTAAAAATCAAAGAATGAATTTTAAGAACAATGGAGGTTAAGAGCAGAATATAGTTATTGAGAGAAAGAAAGCTTGTATATGAGAGAGACAGAAGGGGTGCTGAGTGGGTTGCCAAAGACTGTCTTTTATAGGGAGTTTTGTAGAGCAAAACCACAGGTGAGACGGGTCCAAGATGGGGAAAACAAGGGAACTTGCAAGACAGGAAGGTTTGAGGTGGGACAGAACTATGGTAAACCAATAAGATTAATTGTTCACATAAAATTGATTAAATTGGGGACAAATGGGAAAGCGAGTCATGTAGCAAGTGGGCATGCTTAAAGAGCAGTGACTCTGTAGGGGGTTGGAATGGTGACTTCTGGCTTCCTCAAGGTGATCCATACCTATTTAGAATATCAATCCCTGATGTTTATACTTAGGGTGTGGTCACATTTATTTTGCCTTTTGTCTTGTGATCTGGCTTGCAGCAGAGGTGTCTGTCTCCTCCAATGTTGCAAGGTATCTGGTCTTCTGCACTGGCTCCTTTGAGGGCCCAGTCCTGTTTGACTGCCTATAATATTTCTAACTCAGCTGCCTGTAACACCATGTACAATTTCTCTGCCTTTCTAGTTTTTATTCTCCTTTATATCTCTCCTGTAAATTTCTCCAGTGGGGGAATTGACACCTGCATTAGTAAATTAGTATAATAATGCATTTTATTATTTTTAGTATTGTTTCCCTCAAATCCATCCTATAACATTAGTAGGGATTAATAGGTAGATAGTACCTATACAGCATAGACACATTGGACAAAGGGACAATATGTATCACAGGCAGGATGGAATGGGATGGTGTGACACGTCATTATACGACACAGAATGATGGGCAATTTAAAACATGTGTTTCTTATTTGTAGAAGTTTTCATTTGGTATTTTCAGAAGGTGGTTGATGCAAAAAGTGAAACTCCAGATAAGAGGAGATTCTTGTAATGAATTACTGGGGGGAATGGAAATGTTCTATAGTTCCACTACTATCTCAGCTTTTTTGTGGGTTTATGCTTCTGGACTGTGAGCTTCAAAAGTGTTTCTCACTTTTTTTCTTCCCTTTAGGTGGGATGGGGTGGCTGTAGTGGTTTGAAATTGGGCATTTCCTTTTTTACTTTAAGAAGCCTAGAACTGACTGGGACTAGGTATTTCCCTTCCCTCAGGCCAGTGAGGCTCTGGTTAAGTAGTTTCTCCTGAGGGCAGACCCTGTTAAGAACCAAGTGCTCTGGCTTCTTTCAAAACAGCATCTCTCCTCTCCCTCTGGAGGACGCACATGTGGATTTTTCTCTACTATACACTATATGAACCTAGACAGTCTCCTTGAGATAAAACTCACAGAAATGTGGGGCCCTCTTCACCTGACTGGGTACCACAAGAGTTTGCAGCTCTCACGTTTGTTTGTACTGAGCCTCCAGCGACTCTCAGTTGCAGTTCGAGTTTTCCTACCCTGTCCTGGCTCCTGCAGTTTTTCTGCTCATGAGTCTCCTCTTTGTGAACTGTGATGTTCCACTTTGTGGCTCACAAGTTTTCCCCATGTCCTCACCTTTCTCGTCAGTCAACAAAGAGTTGTTTTCAATCTGTTCAACTTTTGACTCACAGTAAGGATGGATGGTGATTTCCAACTCCTTGCATGCAGAGATGAAAGCTAAAGTCAGTGATCGGGTGGCCAGTGAAGCAAGATGGTGCTATTCTCAAAAAGAAAATAGAAAAGTTATTAGAATACATTTGATACTTTTCTCAAAGCTCATAGAAAGATTTTTTTTGGAATATGCTGTAACTTACAGGATATTCTAAAACTGTGTTTCTTATTTTCCATTATGTGTCAGGTCCAAGATTGTTTTAAACATTGGGATGCTATATTTTTCATTGCAAATTAAAGGTTTGAGGCTTCTGTGGCAGAGCCATTTTTATCTAAACACACTACTGGTCCTATGGAAGAGATTATATTGACCTCGCCATGCATGTAGTGAATGTATTACAGAATATATTAGAGAATGGTAAAAATTGCTTGGAAGAGGGAATCAAGAATTGACAAAGTGTCTACCTGAGAGTATTCTTTTTTTAGCCAGATAGTTTGAGACCCCCACGACTGTTAGAGATTAAGTGGTCAAGCTGGACACTTTGACACTGGAGACTACTGTACTATGTAAGCCTTTTTGTTTAGAAGCCTTTGATTTTAGACTGGAAATATTTTGAGTGTGCATTGTATATACATACTGAAAAGTTGGAAGACATATTCTTATCTATCCCAGCTTTCAATGTTTATAAACAATAAGATGCTATACATAATTTGGCATCTTGAAAGTTATCCAAAAATACTTTTATTGAAACCTCTTAGCTGATAATAAAAGATAGCCAGGAGATTCAATAATAGCCAAAATTGTATACTTACATGTAATTAAATTGTTACTGGCTTACTATATTCCAGGACCATTTTTATATCCTAATAATATTGCATATAACACAGCTCATTGATTTTTAATGAACATGAGATCAAGATAAAGACTTTTTTTAAAAAAATTTTTTGTTCTAAATAGTAACTTATTAAACTCTCATGATGTAGTCATGTTTGTAATATTTATTGAGATCGTACTATGTCAGAAGCACTATTTGATCTACTTTATATGATTTATCTATTTTATTCAACCATAACAACACAACCATATGAAATAAGCTTTCTTTACAGTATCCATTTTTAAAATGGAAAATCTGCTTACTGTAGTCAGCAGCTAAAAACTGACAGAACCAGAAACAACTTAAAGTAGGGAAGAGTTAAGTAACTCATATTCAAGCTCATATTCTTATTACGGATAGACAGCTCATAGTAATATTTTAAAATTTAATGCATTCTAAATAAAGTTTATAGTAATTGAATATCAAATACAATGTTTTAAGTTCCTCTAATTATCCTTCGGAGAATATTTGTTAAAAAATGTGTAGTAACTACTATGTGCCAGACATTACCCTTACTGTTTGAAATTCTTCAGTATACAAAAGAAAGATCTGTGTTCTCTTGGTGCTACATTTTTGTAGGGGAAAATCAGGAAATAAACATTAGGCTATATTTAATACGAAACAATCATTTTAATACTTTTAAAACTATACATAATAGGTCTAAAGTAAAGTGCAGGATCTTTTGTGCTGTTACTCTGGTAATCTAACTGTTCACATCATTTTGTAGTGTCTATATTGAATCATGAAAAGTATAAAATATTAAGTGCTGTAAATGTTACTTACTTTAAATAATTAATTTGAAATTAAATAATGTTGACCATTATTATGGAGAACTCTTTCCTTATACACTAAAGATGCAGCATTCCAAAGAAGCAATTAAATGTCATTTGCTATTTGTAAAGGAACTTTGTTTTCTGTAACTGCAGACATAGGTTATGCATGGCTAAAACAGAAAGAAAGAGAATTTGAAAAAGGTCCTATGATATATTCTTTCAATTTAGGGGATCCTTACATGCAGTTTTAGCACCTTAAAATAATTATAGAAACTCATGATTAAAGATTCAGTTTTTTTGTTTGCAATATATGGGCTTGTCTTTATGGATGTATAAGAAAAAGAAGGGAGCGAATGAATATCGAAATAAAAATGAATTACGTCAGGGCTCCCTGGGTGCCTTTGTTTCAGGAGCTTACCAGAATTCTACCAATGTAATTCAGGGAACGGACGAAATATTTACATATATCGTTAAAATAGAGGATGTCATTTTTCTCTGTCGTGTGTTACTTCTGCTTTTCTTCTCGCAATCTCAGTAGTACTATACTGATATTCTTTTTTGTAAGCATGTCTAATACATCAGTCTGAACCCTCTATTTGATAGGCCATCTTGAATTAATTCTTATGAGAGTTTTAAAAAGGTAAATAATGAATATGGTTTATGGACTTCATTATTGAAATAGTAGTGATGTAGTTCATTTAAAATGTTCAATCACAAGGTCATTAGCGAAGAATGGAAAATAATTAAACATGAAAGATGAAAGATTTTAAGATAAAATCCAAACTCAAGTATAAAAAACACACTATATTGAGAAAAGTATCAGTAAGATTATTGCAGAGGATAGACTCTGTATTAAAAGTTAAGTTCTTTAGGTAATTGATTTTTTTTTTTTTTGTACAGGAAGAGATAACATGGTAGTATTGGGACAGGCTCTAAAAGAGTTTTGGAAAAAGCAGAGGTGACAAAAATGACACATGTAATTTTAAAATGAATAGTAGGTAGTATTGCACATTAAGGAAAAATATGCCAAATCAGAGATCATGATTATGAACAATTATGTGAAGAAGTTGGAAAACAACATTTTTCTCTTATTAATTGCTTTAGGCAGTTTATTCATGAAATAAAAATTGTTTACTTTCATGAAAACTCATTTTCTCATCTGAGCTAACCAGGGCAAATTTAAAGGCATAGGCTCAGAATAATTCATAGACATTTTACTACATTCATTTTTAAATGCTTTATTTGAAAGGGATGTCCTGGTTTATGATTTTCATATTTTTTCCCTTTTAGAAAGAGGCAGATGGTATGAGAACTGGACTCCCTTATTTAAAGGGAATGTTGATATTTATAACCAAGCTTATCTCCAGCAAGATTTGTTTTTTGCAGCTGTTCCAGGTTGGAAAAAATATTATATTAAAGCTCTGGCTTATTTTTCTTTCCATATTTAGGGGGGAAATCTTCAAAATGTGAAAAAGTGATGTTTGATTTTAAACATGAATGCAATGTAAACTGTGATTTTTTCCATCTATATGTGAATTTTCTGTTTGTATGCTGTGATGATATTACTCTTTTTGTTTCACTGATCTATTTCCTCGATATATCACACTTGAGAAATAATTTCCTCTTTATTTTCTATATATTATCAAAGTATTCTAGGAAATACAGTAGATTTTTGTCAAGAGTTAGCTCGTGTTACTAAACAAACCCCTTCCTAATTTTCTGTTTTTGTATTTTAGGCATTTTTCTCTCTGCTTAGAGTACCCTTTTCACTAGAAAATTAACTTTTTTGTCTCTACAGTTTTTTATTTACTTTAAGATTCTGTTTTTCTGTTTTATTTTCTATTCTTTGCTTCTGTTTCTTTCCCTCTAGATATATTTGAGTTTCTTTCTTTCATAATTTGAGAATTAACTGTGTTTTATACCCTGAGCCAGTGGCAAACCTGTGGCATGTGTGCCACAGCGTGGTTTGTTTTCATTGAAAGCTCTAAAAGGTTTGCCATCATTGCCTTAAATAATATGAGACTATCTTGTTGGGCACATACTGACACTAAAGAATGAATATCCATGCCTGCATATTAATATAGTCTTTGTAAGTACATGTATCTGTTTATATATATAATAATCCATAAAATTGTTTTTGTAATTAATATATTGTGGATAAATTTATTGAGTAATGTGGAGATAACTGTGCTTGTGGACCCAGGCATACTGGCACACACCTGTAATCCCAGCGCTTGGGAGGCTGAGGCAGGATGATTGCTGTGAGTTCAGGGCTAGCCTGCACTACATAGTGAGACCCTGACTCAGTAAAACAAAACAAAGCAAAACAAAAAAACACTGTTCTTGTGGAAATGAAACAAGTTTTCCATATTATAATTGTGTCAGACTTATTCATTTTTCCTTTATAATTTTGAAGTCAAACTTTTATTTTTAAGGAAATTATAATAGATTTTAGAAATGTATCAACATTAAAAACATCATATCAAAACCAGCGCTAATTAAAAGGCAAATATTAAATTGGGAAATTAATTTTCAAAAAATAATGATATCATTTTGAATTATTGTTAATATATTGTCATGAGTTATACTTGACATAATATTTTAGCTCATTACTATGTCATTGTTTTCTTTTATCTTTCATTACCAGTTCTAACCTATTTTGCCTCGTATCTATCTCTTGAATTTTGATTTTCTTTTTATCTTAAGGCAACAGAATTTGTGTTTAAGTTTCTGTTGCCTCTCTTTCAGCAGTTTCATTGCTTACATCGATGAAACTTGTCATCACTAACAATTTAATTATCTCCAGAGAGATTTCTTGCTTTTTTACTTAATAAATCTTTTAAAATTCACTCTTCAGCTCACAACATAATCATTTAGTCATGGAATACGTAGTACTTCTATTAAATTTCATCAGTTTACTTTATACTACATCTCTTACCCTTTATTAATTGTAATAATCTCTGTAACTAGAAGTATAAAATGAAGAACGTGAGAACTCTTCATTGGTGTGTCACCTGCCTCTTTTTTTTAAATAAGAGATTCTTCATAAATTTTATTCTTTCCTTGTGTGTTTGCTTTATGTGGAATTTTTAGATGAAATTTTCAAAATTGAGAAAAAAAATTGATATCAAACAGTTGCAACCTCTAGTAGTCCATTATTCTGTATAGTCACTATGTAACACAGCAAATGATCCTGCAAAAGATGTAAAAACGTGCAAATAAAAATGTTGCACATGTCTATTCCTAGTTTATTGTTATTGCTGTTCGTTTGTTTCTAGTACATACACATATGAATGAGTGTTTAAGGACCATGTGACATGGGGTTGTCCATATTCATTTTGTATTTATTTACTAGGGAATTCAAAGTATGTAACTCTCAAATTCATTAAAAATAAAAAAGATGAAAAGATTTTATTTCAGTCAATATCTTTTGTCTTTAAATGAAATAAATTCATTTGTGCCTTCAGATAGTAAGAGCTAGAACAGAAAAAAATACACACTTATATTACATGATATGGCTGAGGAAGGAGGTGCTGTGTTTACTCATGTAAGTATAGAAGTTTCGATGTGTAGAAAAAAGTGAAATAAAATATATTTAAGTACATTTAAATAATTAGATTTTTAATTAAAGCATTTATGAATTTCTCATGCTGCTAAGTTCTTCATTATGAATATTAGTGATCATTATTCTGTTAGTTTATTGAGATTACTAGCAAACTGCTGACAATCACTGTATTTTGGAAGCACTCTTTTAAAGAGATCAGTAGTGAGGTAAAATGTTAGATTTTCTGAAGGAGGATTTGACCAACACTGGCTGCATCCAGCACTGGAGACTTTCTTTTATAGGCCAAATCCTTCTGATTTAGGATTCTTTCTGACTTTCTTGATTTTGACCTCTAGATCAAAAATTATAGTGTTAATGTAGTTGAGTCAGTCCCATTTGGATGATCTCCCTGTTTACAGTCATTTGACATGGCACTTTGATTCTATCTGTGAAAACCTCCTGCCATTCAGTGCAACATAATCACAGAATCTCATCTTAGCCACAAGTTCCACCCCTTTGCAAGATAAGGAGGCAGTTTTACAAGGGTGAGGGTCCTTGGGTCAGCACCTATCAATATGTGTGTTGAGAATATTTTTAATTGCATAAGTATTCCAGGATCACCACTATTTTTTTTGTCACTTCACTATTTTTAAGGTTTATCTCAGATCTTTCTTGCTTTACTCACACAACATCTTTGTTATCTACCTTTGACTTCCAACTCATCCTCTGGGCTGCTCTCATAATTTCTTCTTTATCTGGGTTTAGAACAGGATTGACACTGGGAATGCACATGTTGAGGTTTTATTCTTAATAAGCTGCCTATGAATTCTTAGGAGGAGGTTGTTCTGGATCTTCATTGGACATTTAAAACTGTTTTAGGAAAGCATAGAGTGTTTCAGTTAATCCAAAATAACTGATATATTTAGGGATTGATAGGACAGAAACAGGACAAATGATTGGCTTATCACAGGATCCCCAGACAAGAGTGAGGCACAGTTTAAGCTGGGGTACACTGTTAGGAGAGGAAGAGTGAGGAAGAAATGGAAGAAAATATAAATAGTAGACAAGGAGAAAAACAAGTAAGTTGATTATCAAGCTGGCCACAGCTGCATGAGAAAATGCAGACTCTTCTTTAGTCATGGGGTCACTCTCCAGACAGGTTTGCAGAACCAATCAGCCAAAGTCAATTGTGCACGAATGAGCATATTACTCCTTTAACAATGAGATATTTTGTTATCAAGAGAGATGTAATAATATTATAGACATTTCTGTTTCACTCTCAAGATTAAGCAACTAAATTACAAATACAATTAAAAACTTCCTCTTCCGCCATGATGGAGTAACAGGGCCTAGACTTTGTTCACTGTAAGTAGCTGACTGTAATAACTTATGTAGACTATATTGACTAGGTGTGAGTATGCATGTATGTATGTACATACAGCATAGAATTGTGGTTCCTGACACCTAAGGTAAGGAGAACAAACAAAGTAAGCCCTGAAGTCTCTTTAGCTGTCTTCCCAGAGTTAATTTCTTGACTGTGAGTACAAAGAGGAGAAACTCAAACAGGGCCAGCAACCTTACTGAATTTAGTTGATGGAGATTGGAGTTTATGAAAACCGAGAGTTGGATATTATGGGTCAGAGTTGTAGAGGAAGCTTTGAAAACACTGCATATCAGAAATATATAGGCGTTCCCTTCCAGGTCATGAATGTGGAGTGTAAAACTCCGTATGTCAGGAAATAGCATGGGTAAGGATTTTTCTGAAGGGCAATTCTGTGAGCTTGTACAGAGTAAAGAAAGATTAGGGCTTTGACTAGTTAGAATGGCACACCCTCATCCCTGGCATTTAGTTGAGATCCCATTTGAACAATGATTAGGAAATGGATTCATCTGTCCCAGAAGTGATTGCTGAGTCACACTCTGTCTCCAAAAATGTGAAGAAAAGTGAGTCAAACTTAAATTTTTCTTCTTCCTTAAAGCAAAAAACCCAAAGTTTTGAATGAGTAAAGCAATATTTAAATATTCCACAATATAGCAATTACGGTCTCCATTATCCCATAAAAGTACTAGACATTACAGAGCAGAAAAATGTGATTTCTTGCTAGCATTAAAAAATAGTCAATAGAAGCGGACAAGTAAGTGATGTACAGTGTTCCTGTTATTTAACATTAATCTCTGTATATATTGTGTTGTTCTCTCTCGTTAACACAGTTTATACATTTTTCTTATTATAATGAGAATATGATCCATATCACTGCTATTCAGAATATCAGGTTTTGTCCATATTGATCACTGCTTTGGAATCTTTGTTTTCGATTTTGTTATTTACTGCTTTTATGTATTTATTTTTTTTCTCCCGGCACCAGGGATTGAACTCATGGCCTCACGCTTACAGGCTGGCACTTAGCCCACTGAGCTAGATCCCTGGCCCTCTTCTTTGTTTTTTCATTG